>JAZHYW010025848.1:0-14495 GCA_037355805.1 Ixodes ricinus | reverse complement strand
CACGAACTCAACTCTCCTACGTCACGCCGCGGTGGTGGCGCGTCGGGCGCACTTCCGGTCTGGGGCGGTGGGCAGAAGTCGCCGTGCGAGACATGCATTCCTGTGTCCTTTTAGAAGAAATCAGACAAAAAACCTGCCTTCTCGTCAAAATGCTGCGACGGGGGCTGTACCAAGAGACTCCGGAAAGGTTTGAAGATCAGTTTTCATGTGTTTCTGCCCCCTCCGTTCGTCCGAGAACGAGGATAGTAGCCGCGAAAAGGGCAAACCAGACGCTGTCGAACTACGATTGCTTGCGCGGGCAACAATTTGTGGTCGCCAGATGTATTTGTTTTGTTCCAACATGAACGAGAGAAAACCGCCAAGTTGTCCGGACCACCCATGGGTTCAGTGCGTCTTCAAATTCACACGGCCGCCTGATCGTTCGAACTTTCGTCTGCTCTTTCAAACTTGTCTGCTTTTTGTCGTCTGCTCGTTCAAACAGAAGCGGCCCATAGACCAAACTTTGCCCCGGTGATTGCAATAAGAAGTAATTGCAGGCCTCAAAGGACTTAAGTAGGCTCGGTGGAAACAGTAGATACAAGATGTTGATCATTGGCAGGGGCGGATTTAGAGGGGGGTCCGGATGTCCTGACCCCCTCTTAATTTCTGCATGTGTAAAATTTAGGGCATGAAACGAGGGAAAGGGGAGGGGGTTCCTAAACATGTGATACACTGACCAACACCTGACCCCCCCCCCCCCCTCAGGAAATTCCTGCATCCGCCCCTGATCATTGGTACCAGTGGCCATCACCGACTTGTTACGCCTGGTCTGTTCCCGCTTCCGATTTTCAGTATCGACGTCGATCATCGCCGCTACCTTCTACACTTTTGCAGCACGAGCGACGTCGCGACCGAAAATAGCTAGAAGAATCTCATGATGGTTTTGGCATCCATTCTGCGGCGTTCATGCGAATGAATCGCCGCACGTCAAATTATTTACTCAAAGTTTAGTAGCGTAACGAGCCTTGGTAATTTCGCTCAAGCGATTAAAGTGGTAAGACATTGCTATGAGGACGTAGAATCGACAATTCCAACGCGAAAAAGAGTATGCAGACTCACACAGACACCGACAACGTGACATTCCAATGGTTTGTTGACGTGGGACGCGGTGCTTCTTGCCCGCACTCCATTGCGGATGCGTTCGAACTGTCGTCTGCTCTTTCAAACTTGTCTGCTTTTTGTCGTCAGCTCGTTCAAACGACAGCGGCCCGTAAACCAAACGTTGACCCGGTAATTGCGATAAGAACTAAGTGCAGGCCTCAAAACACTTTTGAAGGTTGGTTAGGGTAAGTAGGCTAAGTGTAAACAATAGATACAAGGATATGTTGGTCATTCTTATCAGTGCCATCACCGACTTGTAATGCCCGATTCTACTTGCGGTTTTCAGTATCGACGTCCACCATCTCAGCTACGGTCCACACTTTTGCAGCCAGAGCGACGTCGCGACTGAAAATAGCGAGTAGAATCTCATCGTTGGAGTCAGGCCTTAGCGCCCATTCTGCGGCGTCCACGTGAAATTAATCGCCGCACGTCACATTATTCACGCAAAGTTTTGCCCCGTTAATTTTGCTGAAGCCGCTCAAGTAGTCAGACATTGTTAGGAAAACGTAAAATCAACAATTCCAACGCGAAAAAGAGCACGGGGACTCCCACCGACGCCGACAACAACGAAATTCAATGGTTTGTTTATGGGCGACGGCGGGCTTCTTGCCCACCGTCCACCGCGCATGCGCGGCGCCGGTGGCGTCCGCTAGGGGCGCTCCTGTTTGTTTGTAAACATGAGTTGGTATAACGACCCCCACTTAAAACGAACCCTCTGTTAGTTGCAAACAATTTCTCATCGCCGAACATGACTACTTCGCAAGAAGTATACAGAAAACGGCCCACTTTAAACGGTCTCTTCTGCAGAGCAACCTCCGATGGAACGAACCAAACAAGGCCCGGCGCTGCAACCTTGGCTGCCGGCAAATGCAGGAGGAGAGGAGAAAACATGGGAGGACTTTGGAACCATAGGCAGTGCCGGGTCTTGGGAAAGGGCAAGGAGACGGTTAGAGGAAAGAAGAGGGAAGCAAGGCGCTCAAGGCCGTCGGCTTGCGCACAATCTTGACTTGGTCCAAGCTCATTCACTCATTCTCTCGAGGGGAAGAAAGTCGTTGAGGCAGTGTACAAGGTCTACGTAGATTGGCGATCTTGCTAGCTCGGTCTCTTTCTCAGACATCTTTTCCCGCATTTTGTTATTTTTGGTTGCTGCGGGTCGCAGTTTCGCAGGCTTGCTCCAAAGCGCATCATCATCTCCCGCTTGGTTGTCTCGCTTTGTTTTGCCTCTTCGCTACTCCTCGACCTTTCAGTCGTCTTGTCGCTTCCGGTCGTCATGTCAGACATGGCTTCGACCTCGAAGAGACCTACCCGCCGGAGTGAGCGCAGCTCTCCGGCACGCACAGCTGACACACCGCGTCCGCTCCTCGGGTTTTGTTTGGTAAAACCCTCAGGACGTGCGACGGGCTGCGCGACGAGCCGACCGCAGTCTGTTGTCTGCTCCCTGGGGCCTGTCGGGGCATCACTCAGCCTCGCCTTCGCTTGATCACATAAACCCTAGCCAACGACGAAGGCGAAGTTGGCGATGGGGTAGCTCCCTCGCGTCCAGTCTCAATGACGACGGCATTGGGCCACATAGCTTCACTGAAGCATCCAGTTTATGCACGCTGGCTGAGTGACGTCCACACTGACTGGCTGAGCAACCGGGAGGGTGCTATCATCAGGTCTGCACTGTTCAAACAGACTGCGACTGCAAACTTTCCTAAACAGACACCGCACGCATTGGCCACGGGAGTCTCACAGCAGATCTGTGTCATGCCTTTTTATTTATCGGCGATTTTGAAGGCAAGTCCAATTATAACAAACTTCTGCTAGAGCAGGGGTTCTCAAACTGGGTTCCGGGGAACACAGGGGTTCCACGAGCTGGTCTCATGGGTTCCGCGAACACCCAAATTGCAACCCCCTCCCCCCCCCATGCCGCAGGCTGCGCAGCAGGACCATGCAAAGCGCCTTCATCTCACTTTGTACTGACATTGCGATTGATATGGTGGGGATATATGGGAAGCAACACAAGCAAAATTGCCTACAATTGTGCATCTGTTGCCTCTCGGTCGGCAAATATGGAGGTGGAGGGGGGGGGGGTTCCGCGGCAGTTTTTGAGGCTTCCTGGGGTTCCGTGAGGCCAAAAGTTTGAGAACCCCTGTGCTAGAGGAAACTTGTTTTGATTCGCGGAGGGGTTTGTTGTAAGTGGGCTAGACTATTTCGGCACGTCCCAAAAAGAGAAGCAAATGTTGATACTCGAAACGAGTTTTGCAACCTAAATATATAGCCACCGACCAATTTTTCGGACGCCGAAGTTCCGGACGTGCTTGCATATTTTGGACGTTTTCGCGGGACCGTCACTCATCTCATAAAGATAATGTACAAATTTGACCGAAATTTCGGACGCCA
This sequence comes from Ixodes ricinus, assembly GCA_037355805.1. Lineage (NCBI taxonomy): Eukaryota > Metazoa > Arthropoda > Arachnida > Ixodida > Ixodidae > Ixodes > Ixodes ricinus. The sequence goes on along the minus strand of JAZHYW010025848.1, from coordinate 10,970 downwards.
TAAGCCGCAGCGAATTTAATCGCTGCTATTTTGGTTGTTTCAGTTTTAAATAGTAGCCTCAATACCACGTCCTAGATACAGTCTAAGCTCGTTATAACAGACATGGTTACAACAGACGTTTGGGTATAACATACCGATTCGTGAAGTTCGGTTGGTTTTCCACTATGCACCATTGACTGAACTTCATATCTGCATACAACATACTCCTTTTACAACAGACTGAAATCTTGGTCAAATTCAAGGTCTGTCATAACGAGCTTAGACTAATAGAGAAACTGGATTGAGGCTTTAGTCGGATATTTCCCTTACCATGGCTGCCGTCCGGCCGTTCTTCCGATTCTTCTCGTGTTTATGTTTTTTCATGTGACCGCGACCGTCTTTTTGGGCGTTCTTTGAGTGCAAGTCTTTTCTGCCAATGGGCTTGAGTAAAGCTGAGCTTGGTCGGCATGAAGTCGTGTCCAAGCTGTGCTGAGTGGTGCCAAGTTCATCTTCGCTACGGGCGCCAATGAAGGGCCCGACAAAGTGCGGTGCCGTAATCATTGCACATACGGAAAATGACCAATGTGAAGCGGAAGTCGCAGGAGGATTAAATCTCTACATGGAGCAAATGTAAAGTGGCATAGACGAAGTGAAGGTTGCGTAAAAATTTAATATTTTGGCCGAAATTGTTTTTTTCTTTTCAGACTGCTCGATTACAGTCTAAGCTCATTACAACAGATCTGGTTACAACAGACATTTGGATAGAACATACCGATTTGTGAAGTTCGGTTGGTTTTCCTCTACATACCATTGGCTCAACTTTATATCTGCATACAACATACTCCTTTTACAACAAACTGAAATCTTGGTCAAAATCAAGGCCTGTTATAACGAGCTTAGACTGTATTTGGACGATTTCAGGGTCCCCCTAGAGTCCGAAGAATCGACCAACTGTATTACAAAAATAAGGGTTTTCTTATAAGCAGTCTTTTTTATCGTATGTTATCACTTAAGGGAGGCACGGCTCTACAGGGGTCTACTTTTTAAATACTTTGCCGATTGCAATTAAACTTTTACCATATGTTAGTTATGCAAACTTGGGAGGGTATGCAAAATTTTAACCAACAAGGAAGATTTTGTGCCAAGTTACGGCGAAATTTGTCATAAAAAAGAAGATTGATGCAACACCAATGAAAAGAATCTATCATTCACAAAAAAAAAGAAAAATTACAACTTTTTTTGCATATATGTAATGTTCAATAAGTGATGAACAAAGTAAGGTATGTAGCAATATTTAATATAGCAAGCATCAGCATGAAAACGGGAAGTTTAAAAGTGGCTTCATTTTTCTCTCATATGACTTTTTCTAAAATCAACTTTTTCTTGGTGAACAACTGAAAATTATTAAAAACAAAGTACCTTACTAAATTCTCCAGTAAATTTCACTCCAGAAAAACAACACTTCAGAAGTCTCAGTTCAAACTCTAAAAAATGATAGTTTTTCAAAAATGGAAAAGTGTTCAAAATGGCAAACTGAGAAAAATGTGTTTGAAAGTTCAAACAGTGTTGAAAGTTCAAACAGTGTTCGGCTGAAAACAGTGCTTACTATATCATCTAAAACGCTCCAGGACCATAGGTCCTGGAGCGTTTTAGATGATATCCAACGTGTGCACGAAATGCACACGTCCAAAAGTTCGTCAGTCTCCGGACTTCTCTGCTTTATGTACGGACTGCGCCGCGCTCTGCATCACTTTGCTGGCGGCCTTCGTAGCTGCGTCGTGCACTTTTGATGCTATCTTCTGGGAAGACTTCAGGCACATCGGTGGAGGTACATTCATGCCAGAAAGACGTTTGGCAACTTGGTGAAACCAATGCCGCGAGTCGCGCGCGGCTAGTCCGATACGCGCGGAAAGTTCATTTTGGCAAGTGTCGCCGATGTTCGACGAGTGCGGTGCGCTCGCCACCTCTCCACACGACGGGCACTCGACGATAAACCCGAGGAGCGCACCTTTGCCACTTTCCTTTAGCTCCAGGCAAGACCCGGCACACTCTGGGCACAGCAGAGCTCCTACCAAAGCCTTGGCACAAGAAACTTCGAGCAAGCGGTAGCTCTTGAGTTTGCCGCTGTCACGGCTGTCACCTAGGCCTAGTGGCTCTCCGGAGCACTCATCCCGTCGTAGCATTTCCATCTTGCGCTCAATCGCGGCCAGCTCATCTGTTTTGGGGTGTCAGGAGTTGGAAGCGGCGACAGAAGCCTCGATTGTCCCGCGCAGTCCGAGTCTTCAGGCGGCGATGGGCCAGAGACGGTGACGGGCTTGAATACGGCATTGTTCCGACGACTCCGAGACGGCGGTGCAGCGATTTTACGAGGTCGACCTCCTTCAATGCCTCCTCGGTTTTCCACGCTTACACTTCCCAGCACCAAACGTAAACGACTTCCTGCTATTCACCGCCGGCATCGTATCGATAAACTTGAAAACCGTAAAGTATCAAGGGCGCGCTACGCTGGTAGAAAACGAAACAACTGAACTCGGCAGGCGATTACGCGCGCGAGCGAGTGTCTTTTAGGGGCGAAGCTCCTTAAGGCGTGGGTCTGTCCCTCCTAGTTGTGGGTATGTAGCCACTTCGAGGTTTAGTTTATGAATGGCTCAAGAGATGGCGTGTTCCGGAATTAACTTTATGTAGAGATGACAGATGGCGCTCGCTCTTGGCGCTGCTCGTAGTTTAGCTGGATGGAGGCAGTAGACAAGGCTGCGGAGCGGAGAGCGCGCAAGGCGGCGGCAGCGCGCGCTCGCAGACAGAATCCAGCCGTGCGAGAGCGAGAGGCCGAAGCATGTCGTCAGGCTGCGCGTCGACGCCGCCAAGATCCGGCCGTGCGAGAGCGGGAAGCCGAATCGCGTCGTCAGTCTGCTCGGCGACGCCGCCAAGATCCGGCCGTACGAGAGTGGGAAGCCGAAGCGGCACGGCAGCGTCGCCAAGATCCGGCCGTACGAGAGCGGGAAGCCGAAGCGGCACGGCAGCGGCGCCAAGAGGATCTGCAGAACGTCAGGGAACGGGAAGCGGCAAGAAAGCGCGCGTATCGGCAGGCAGACCCCGATGCAGCGAGAGCTCGTGAGGCGTCTGCAAACGCATCAGGCGAGCTCAGCCCGAAGGTGCCGACGCGCGGTTTAAGCGAGACTTTCTAGACGTTTCGTTCGGCCATAGCTGTGGTGTGTGTGATAGATTGTGGTTCTCAAACAGTCTAGTCACAATATCTTCCATAAAGAACGACCAGGCTCGCGCCAATGCCATCGCCGTGCTGCAGCGCGAGTTCCCTGCCAGCAGCGGTGAGTACAAGATTTGCTATAGCTGCAAGGATTCGCTAGTGGCGGGAAAGGTGCCTCCAATGAGCGTATCTTACGGCTACACGTACCCACCCAAACCGGATCACTTACCTCCTCTGAACCTTGTGGAAGAACGACTGATCGCTCCTCGTTTGCCGTTCATGAGCATAAGGCGGTTGACGCACGGTAATGGACAGTATGGCATCAAGGGGCAAGTGGTTAACGTTCCGATAAACGTCCCCACCACGGTGCAAACGGAAGAATCGCTGGTTTACCGACGATTCACTCCGGAGCTTCGCCCACTCATCATCATTCACCACGTGGATATTTTTAGTCACGGGCTTGTCCGAGCTGCGATCGAGCTCCATATGCGTCGAGCTGCCCAATAGGGAGCGCGTACAGCGTTTCATAGCTCTTTCCGAGGATGTTTTCGCAGGGGTTCTCTCGCCTGAATGGACAGCGTTGAACAATAAGCCGGAGCGTAAACAAAAGAGAAAGAACTGCTCTTTCCAACGAGGGGTCCCACGCCACGCTAGGCCTAGCCAACGAGCGGCTAGCGCGCTTTGAAATCGGCAAACGCGCGGGCGTGCTCGCGTTTCTGGCCAGCGCGCGCGCCGCCGACGTATCGAAAATAATTTATTCCGGAGTAAATACTTTACGCACGAGAATAAAAGTTTGTGAGAGCATTCTTTACGAGTTGTAGATGATGATAAAACTGATTTTCAAAAACGCGTTTTTTTCGAAAAACTTGCGATTTTAGGCCGTGCCTCCCCTTAAGAAAAGGAATATCTTTCTAAGGGTTATGGTAAAACCTCTCTATGGTAAAACTTTTATTGTAAAGACGTGGACACAGTAGGAGTCGAAGAGTGCTTGTAATTTTGGTCTACTGGCATTTGAGTAATGTAGTGAAGATACTGACGTAGCTTTCCTTGCTTAAAAACTTGCTTGATTAACACAGAGGTTATTTCTTCAAGAGAAAAAAAGAGAGAATGAAAGGACAAAGCTGGGACACGACAATTTGTTGTACCGTATTTGCACGAATATAAGGCGAGTTTTTTTTTCGGAATTACGTGCTCCAAAACACATTTTGCGTTATACTCGGAATCGAGTTCAGCCACGAGGCGCGCGAGTCTGGAGAAAGCCAGAGGAAAAAGCCATCCCTCCTGCTCAATGCAAGAGATCCGTGGGAAAAGAAGTGGGGTGTGGAAGGGAATTTATTAGCTATTGGGCCACCTGAAGGGGCCAATGGAAAAGATAAAAAAACATTTTTTATCGCTTTTGTGTTTGTACAACGCGCGCACGCCACAGCAGAAACTCAGCGCGCGCACGCCATGCGTGAATGCGGGCACTGGCCAATTCGAGCTGCCAAGCCAAGCTGTCAGGCCGAGTCAAATCAACACAAGCCAAGCCAAGACCGTTTACGTAATCGTGCTACACGAGGTGTTTGTTTATGCTGCAGAGGGACCAGAACAAGAAGTGTGATCGTGTATCGGGTTCAGCAGTCTTTTTTCTGCCTGCGCATTTTTTAGCTTCTGCTCCAGAGTGGTCTGGTGTTTGTGTGTTGGCGCTTCTGCTTCCTACCTTGCTTGGATTGTGGGCTGCCGAGGAGCTCACGCCGAAGAAAAGGAACTACCAGACAAGCGGTGCCGTGCTGCTGCTTATCTGCGTAGTGCAAGTGTATAAACGGAAGGACCTGAGCAGTCAGGATGAGTGCAGTCAAAACATAAACTGATATTTCTTCTATTTCCATTGACTTTTCACTTCTGCTATGCCCCCGAGTGTGCAAACTGACGCGGCCTCAAGGCTCGCGTTAAAATAGTAATAATATTTTTTTTTCTTTTTGAGGTCATCAAAACCTGCCTTCGCGTTATATTCGTAGCGCGTTATATTCGTGCAAATACTACGGTAATTTTTAGGGGAAATTAGGTTTAAGCATGAAACGGTCAGAAAAGTAGATGCAAGCTGAAATACGGATGCATTTATAGGCTGCAGACTGCTTTGAAAAAAATCGCCATACACTTAGATTATTTAGTTTATATTTTTCCACATCTCATGAGACAAAAAAAGAAAAGCTGGGCATCAAAAGTCTTGGATTCATGCAGACGTCACTTACACGGCAGTGCCGGTGGCGCCTTCCAGCATGGCGGTCGCCGTGCCAGTCATCCCAACACCCTGCTCCAAGTTCTTGACGGCGGACCTCAGTTGCTGTAGCGTCCTGCGCATCTCTTCCACCTGCCTAATAAAAAAGTGAGCAAGAAAAAAAAACAAAGTCAAACCACACGCACAAAATTTGCGAATGCAGGCGCAGATCTCACGTGCAACGAGTTCTTCACGGCCACCGACAGGACCAGAACGACCAGGCGTCGCATTCGGATGCCTGGCTTCCACCGTGCGCCCGTTGCCTTCTACTGTGCTTTGGCTGCGCGTATACTCTCGAGACACCAAAGCGTTAATATGCGACCGAAATACCTCCCTGCTGTTCTAATTTTGTCAGTGACCGTGGCAAGTTTACTTTACAAGCACCTTAGACGCTATCCTATTAACCCGTTAACAAAAACAACAATCCTGGCAACTAGGAGGCATTCAGAGTATATTTCTTTTTAAATCACAATGTAATTAGGTTAATAACTTGTGATTTAGTTTAGTGCTACAATTGCACAAAATATCCCAACAAAAGCTAAATTAGAGACTAGAAGTATGAACAATACTCTCAAGAGCTCGGATGCAAACCTGTTTCAGTTTAAATGTTAAAGTAACATAAAATGCCTTAACAAAAGCTTGGTTCCACTAGTCTGCAGCAGGTAGCACCGGGATGAACGAGAGCTTGAATGAATGGACCAACCAAATCTATAATCTGGTCAAATTGTACAGCCATAACATGCTCAAAACAATGCGGTTAAGTAGTGTAAGTTACGTGAACACTACAAATAACCGAGGAAGCTGAAAAGCGAAGGTCGATTAGAAAGATCTCCACCTCTTCTTGTCCTTCAGGGTTGAATGGTCGGAAGAGCCGGACTCGTTGGAAGGGCCGTTGGGTAGGGGATCCTCTCGCGGATTGATGTCCGAATGCCCTGAAACCCGGACGTTCGGACTTTAATATTGAGACAGCTCGTGAGGGTGCAAAAACAATGACTGAACAGAAAAGAAAGCTTCCTGAGAACGAGCGACATTTCGTCTCTAAATGTCTAAACTCTACATGACGCTCGCACGAATTTGATTCCAAAGGGTTATTAGTACCAGTCTCCGTATAAAATCCACCTTCCCACGCTCGACGGCCATAAAAGCAACGACCTTTCACAATCGCCGGCAGTCGAAGAAATGCAGGGTGTGGATTACTGTGTTCGCACTCCTTGGCTCGCGATTCGTCCTCCCGAGTTCTCGCCGGCTAATGCAGCGATCTGATTGGCTCCGGAGTGATAATGAGATGCTTGGTACTCGCCCCACCCTGCATCTATCCGGCTGTCACTGACTGCGCTATTTGCTAGAAGGTACTCTGTCAAGGTTAAGAAAGTTGGACAAAGTCAAATTGAGCGCATATGGCATAAATCTGGGTCTCAGCGGCGTCTCTTGAACCGTGGAAGCCCAACAACTTTTTGTCAGTGAAAAGTTAAAATAAGTAATGTTCACCACAGACTTTCTCCTTTTGAAACTCTAAAAGATGATTAAACGAAAAGCAAAATAGTTTATTCTATTTTCGTTTCTTCATGCAAACGACAAAAAGTTCAATTCTACTGGCAAGAAATGAATCTCCTTTAATCAAAGCGGATTCTGGGTATTGACCCAATAAGCCACGAATGTCTACGGTGTCTCCAAGTGTCTAATGGCAGAAACGAATGCAAAAGAAACGTCCGACAACGGTGTCCCCGAGACGTAAAAGCCCCCATTAATTTGCGGATGTCCACAAGAGAGCTCCCAAAAACAGACGTCTAGCGAACGCCCACCAGACATTGCGCAGTATTATCCCCAAGGTGTCGAAAGCACGTCCTTTAGCGGCCATCACCAGACTCCATGACCGACTCCAATTTCGCACGGACCTAATTTTCCCAAATTTCGTAGCTCTAAAAATACTGCACAAAATAGACTGTTCAAACACATTGCCCAATAGTTGCGGACGCACAGTTTGGCACCTCCCAAACAAAAATTATTGTGCCCACACAACGCTCCCGAAAACCCGCTCTTCGCAAAATACGTGAAATATCGAGCCTCCAAAAACCAAGTCGTCTGCAGTGTGTGGCCATTCGTAGACGGCCACACGAAACACCTGACGGCCAACTTTAAACCAATTACGAGGAAGAACGGAGATGTATGCGCTCCACTTAGAACTGCCTCGGGTGAATAACTTGTTGGATGACTCGCGTGTCGCTACGAAGCACGATGTGACCGGGGGCAACCTACCCATGGGCACGGCTCCCAGACCGCCGGCCGACTGCAGCAAGGACAACTCGGACAGGAGTTGGTCCATCTCGACCTTCTGGTCGTGCAGGTCCTTCAGGCGGTCCTGAAGCTTGCGGCGCTCCCGGCAGAGGTCCGAGAGGTCGGCCGCCGAAGGCCCTTCCAGCTGGGTCAGTGGGAGCCACACGGAATTCGGCATCAATCGGTGCATGAAACGGGGCGGGGTCTGTGCCGACTTGTTCAATTAATTGCCACATATTAAAGGAGGAAGAGGGCAACCTTGGGGAATCGTACGAATAATAGTTACGTCCGTTTACAGAAAGAGAAAAATCCTTGCGCGAGCCATCGTTTGAGATACCTCGGTCAGATGGGCTAGTTTAGGGCACTTCAACCGATAGCACTTCGCCTTTAGTGTCATTTGTGTAGTGTGCCACACGGCTTCTTCCTGAAGAACATACTCGGCTTCAAGTGAGTTTGCTTCTTCCTCTTCATCTTATTTTTCTTTATCTTGGCCTGTGATGGTCGACCAGTATCATCCAAGTCGTGTAAATATTGACAATTAATGCAACGTTGTCTTGAAATGTGTCTTTATTAAAAATACAAAATATTGCTAATACATGACTTTACTCCGACATTTGAGGTGTAAATAGTGTTTTATCCACCGTTATTGTCATCACTTCCGAGTGACACCAATTTATTCTGTATGGCACCGGAAACGAAGTGACATTCGGTGAACTGAAGTGCACCTCAGCAAAGTGCACTTCAGCAAAGTGCACTAATTAGGCCGTCTGACAGGGGTATGAGAGATCGTAGTATCCTCAGAAATAGCCCACCTTGAATCGAGAGCAAAATCGGGCAAAAATGAGTGGGCTAACTTTCAATGTGCAATCAGCAAACAACTTCTTATCTCAGCGACATGCAATGAAGCAAGGATGACACGTCTTTCCTAATCAGCAATGTCCACTTGTCTCCCGCCGTAGCTAACTAACCCCATATCCGCTGTTGTCGCCATTGACCCGGCACTACATTTACTAGAAGTGTGCCGTTTCTGGAACAAAAAAATTGCAAATCATTCCAAAAATAGGGGTGGGTTATACATATCCGGGGTGGGGCATCTCGGGATATTACGGTAAGTTCAACTTTCCTGCAAAGTTGTGGTAAACTGGAGAAGCAGATATAAATACATGAAATATATTGATAGATACTGTAAAATTTCGATAAAACGCCCACCCGTGGAGAAGATAAAATGGTGAAAACAAAAGAGGGTGCAGGCAATCTTCAAAAATGCAACAGCAAAATTAAAAAAAAATAAAAGTGACAAATGCGGGGTGGGTGCGGGAATTTGTTATGTTTGCCTTTCACGGTGTGATAAGCAAGCGGGAACCAGCTACAAACTAACTTGTCACAGGTACCGATAGTGCAGATTTTATGGCTGATCTGATTCCCGTCAGACGTTGCGTGATGTCCGACAGAAATCTCGGATGAGCGAAGTTTCAAAAGTTTTAATCTGTGGGTGTTTATCCACAAAAGCGGGACGGGCGATCTCTTGTAGGGAGGGCGTTCATACTGGATTCTACGGCAGGAAAAACGGCGTTTCGAAGCTTGCCTTCACTACAGACATCGCTACTACTAAAAACGAGCAAGTGTGGCCTCCAAGAATGATTGAAAACTAAAACTAAAAAATTAAGATTTAGTTATGCTACATTTACAACTGCTTGCCTACACCATTGATCTTTCCAACTAACGAAACTATTCCCTCTCAGTGTTATCAATAACGTAGATGTTCGATGTAACGTCAAAACGCAAAAACGAGAAGAGCTAAAAGAAAAAGAATGCAGCCGTAAGGAATCTTCTTTCGAAAGTTGAGGGAACAACTATTTGAGTCCTCGTGCTCACCACGTCCTGCTGCTGTGCCATGCCCTGCAACTGATGCAGGCGACGCTCCAGCTGCTTCAGTTCCGCTTCGGCTGACGTTGTACTGCCGACGGCACTGGTTTCTGCGGTCCACGTCCAGTTGTTGTCACCGCCAGCAGCTTCTGCAGCCGACAACCTCTATAGAGAAACATTAAAAAAAAAAAAGATCGTTTTTTTTCCAACTTTTATAATATATTTTTTTTCTGGAACTCTTTCTAATAGAGCAATCAAAAAAGCAGAACGGATATACAGTGCATCATTGAACACTCAGTCTTTGCCCAAATGTAGCTCTTTGCCCAAATGTAATTTCAGAACTGACCTTCTGAGAGTTTAAAATGGAAAAAACAGAACCCATTCCTGGTAGCTGGTGCCATTCATCTCCATGTATTCATGGCCTTTGTTGGCAACTAATTTCCCATTAAAAGATTTAAAAAATTGCTTTGAACTTTTTAATTACTACATAACGGCAAGCTCCGAAACTCTGGCAGCTGGTCTACATGCGTCTCGACGATGTGCACTATATTTTTGCAGTGAAAGAAAAAAACACTTAATTTTTTTTTTAGAGGGGGGGAGACACCCTGTACTCCAGAGGCGAGCTTTCCAGCACTGCCGAAACAATCGAAACTTGTGCAGGAATTGTATGATTATTTGCATAAAGAAACCACTTTCTACAGCACCTATTCTTTCCCCAAGCTCAGCACAGAGCTCATGGGCCAAAGTACACGTTCTAAACATAGTACAGCCACATAACGGGTTATTGACTGCACTGTCCCCCAAAGCGTCAAACTGCATGCCAGTTACAGTCGAAGTGCTGCAGGCCTTAGGCATTCTGAATTTCTCATTCCCTGCTCCCTCCAACAGAAAGGTTGCTCAGCTTCTGTAACTTCTCCGAATTTAGAGACGACAACAAGCCACTTCTAAAGTAGGGCTACGGCGTCTGGGGTCAGATTTCGGACAAGCACTGTCGGCCTCCGATTGGATGTGTGCGTGACAGCTTGTGCATAATCAACCAACGAGACATTTTTGACCTGTCTGTTGGTTCAAAAAATCAGCCGAAAATCTGGCGAGACCACCTCACCGATTCCCAAATGGTGAGAAAGATCTCACGGCCTCTGATGTGCTCGTCCTTAATACTCCCTCATCTACCAATCAACGTCGGGTCGTGTACGGCGGCAGAACAACTCTGTTTGCAAAAAAAATAGCGGGCTGTGGGTGGTTTCTAACGCGAAATAGCAGACGACCGCAATTTCCGCTTGCGGTCAATCTCGCTCCGCTCTGGCGCCCCGTTCGTGGCAGACGATCAACAATTTTTTCCGGTGCTCCAGCAGATGACGTACGGCATTTTCAATTTCTTACCGTCTG
>JAZHYW010025847.1:0-56917 GCA_037355805.1 Ixodes ricinus | reverse complement strand
GCAAAAAAGCGGCCCAAAACCAATCGTCAGCGTCATCACCCTGGAGGCCGCGCTACCGCAGCGCGACTGTGTTTTGCGCGGCGAAACACTAAGCTGATAAAATATTAAAGACACATTTTTGGTGTTTAATATAGTTTAATTTAAATCAAAGTATTATTTATTCATAATAACTTAGTTTAAGCATGTTCAGTTAGGTGAATTTATTAGGTTATGTTTAATATGTATTATGTTGTGCATACTCGTTGCGACCTCTACAACGTCGCTATTACGGGTGTTTACGCCGTCGGCAGAAGTTCGCAGTCCTGATACACCTCGTGTTTGCATTGTTTGCGTTTGCCAGTGTGCCTGCATTTCTGTAGCTCCCATCAAACTTTCACTTTGCAATCGTTTAACGAATTCGTAGTCTTTTTAGTTTTCCCACGTATCCGAGTGCAGAACGGTTTGTACTGGTTGAATCCTATTGCGCCGTTCTTCGGGTTTTGTCGTCGAGCGCCCGCCGGGCGCGTTCAACGTTCGTCGGGACAATGAGCCTGCCGCATGCAAAGAGACGCTGCTCGGTAGCGCGATACCCAAGTGATGACTGCACCGCTGGCATCACACTTCGTCGTTTTCCTGCAACAGCAGCTGTGTCCGCTGCAACTATGTCTGATGTCCGTTGTCCGGTGATGTCTGGTAAGCTCTTGACCTCTTCTATGGGCCCTCATGCATGCTCATTTAGTAATAGGCACCCATTGATCGAGCTTTTTTTGGGCCCAGTCTTCATTCCAAGCTGCGCGAGACGAAACTGATCTCAGATATTAGTGGCGGCTTTGCGTGACCTCTGCTGAATGACTGCGTGACAACAAAAACCTAACAAGGAACAATGATTGAACATTTCGTTTTTATCGAACTTTCATATTACGGTGAGAATAACACTAAAACCTCCTTTCTGTTTGAAACGTGTTTGGTGTCGTCCCTCTAACATGCTGACGACTGTCAGGTCTACTTGCTGTGGATGTCGTGCTCGGGAATCTAGTAATGTAGTCGTCTGCGTTGTCAACTTATCTAACCTCACGGGCACAGAGGTGTGCTCCGCGCTCATGGTGTTCGCTGAACCCAAACGGGAAACTAGGTACAATGATGTCACTAGTTTATCGCTAACATTATAGTGTAATCTTGTTTCTTTCCTAAATGTCCACTGAAGGCATTTGGCCTGTTCAGTTTAGCCCAGGGTATGTAAAGTAATACACTGCTTCACATTCAGGCGGAGGGTCTGGGTTCAGTTCTGCCGGAACACAAGCCTAAAGAACAAGACACCACAGCAGCTGCGGGATCGGGTGGTATGGCCAATTGATCAGCGAGGGCGAGCCCACACCGGCCAGCAGCAGTAGCACCGGTGGGCCCACATCATCACGGTGTCACACGCACCGCACTACGGAACAATGTAAAAGCAATTGCATATTGGCGGAGAAGTGTTGCAGGCCATGTTTCTTATATATTTTGGACTGTCGCGTAGTAGCCATCCTTTTTATGATAGAGTGTGTTCCCAGTACTTGTGCTTTCTTGGGAAACATGCAAAACATGTATGACCATGTTTTTAATCTAGCTTGTCACATGCCGCAGGAATATCCTGAAACAATGCAATGACTGATGTTTTTGACAGATTTTTTATTTGCCTCTTCATTGCTTTGCAGATATAGGGAGCAGTCTCACGGCTCTGACCTGTAGCACGAAGACTAGCCCTCCAACCAGAGTTCTGTTTGGACAAGTAAGACCGTCCCTGGTACACGCAAAACGCATTTGTAGGGTGCTGAGAAGTGAGTTGTGGCGGCAGGTCAGACTTTTTTATGACTGTCTTCGAGTTCTGTGTTGCGCTTGTCCGTACCTACTCGCTTGTGATTGTCCCTTGTGTCGCGCAAAAACCTCTAGACTGAACCAGAGTTCATGGTGAGTTTTGATAGTGTGCATTGTTTAAGACAGTCTTTAAGATTACTTTGTTGCGTAGTACTTGACCAGCTATAGCTGGTTCAGCTTTTTGCAACCTCTCTGTCACTTTGTTTCCTTTGTTTTGTTTTTTTGTAGTGGATCACACATACGCGATGGATGGACATGGTCTGCCTTCTGGAGGAAACTATGTGTGGGCGCCCGAACCTTCCCCTACCGATTATGATGCTTCGGTAACTTCGACGTCTGCAGTTTCTCACCAACGTAGGTATCAGTCATTATGCACAAAGCTTACTTGTACTTCCACATTTTCTACAGTGGAGGCGCATTGCTTCTTTCATTGTTTCCCGAAACGTTTCATAATTGCTTTTGCTTTCTCCTTGCAGAGTCCTGTGCCACCCACACCGAGGGCAAGGGGAAGATGGACGTGTTGAGGGCCAAACTTCGACAGCTTCGGAAACACAACAAGAGACTCCAGCAACGACTGCAGCGACGGCGTCATATGCTGACTTTCACTGAGATAGTTGAAAGTGTACGTAGCCTTGTGTCTCCAGCCGTTGCTGCCCTTGTGGAAGCTCAGCTGAAGATGTCCAATGCAAGCAGGTTCGGCAGGTGGTGGTGCAGCTAGAACAAAGCCTTTGCCTTGGGCTTGTACTTTCACAGCCCTAAGGGTTTCCGGTACTGTAGGGAATTGTTGAGGCTCCTATCCGTTAGGTCGTTACAGCTTTGGCTTCAGCGTGTTCCCCTGAGGGTTGGTTTTTACCCAGAAGTTTTCGAACTTGTCAAAAGACGTGCAGCTTCTTCTTCAACAGAAGACAAGCCATGTATCACTGTCTTTGACGAGATGCACGTCACGAAAGAGCTCTCGTACAACCCCTCTGTGGGCAGGTTTAAAGGGCTCGAAGAAAGTAACACCGGAAGAGGCCATAACCTCGCAAACAAAGCTCTTGTGTTTATGGCTTGTGGGAGCCGAGAGTGAAAGACGAGGCAGAGGGCTCGTGACAGGCGGTCGGCGGAGAAGACACGAGCTGGCGCGAGACAGAGCGTGCTGAGCGAGGCTGGAGCTGGGCAGGAACGACGGTGCCAGGCTGCCTGGCCTGGCCTATGGCGAACCCCGGAGCGGTCCACCACCGAGGTTCGAAGTCCGGACCGGTGGAAACGGCAAGCCCTGGCCATCTGGCCTAGGCCATGACGATCCCGGGGTAGTTCCGCAGCGAGAATCGGGCAGTGATAGCCCGGGACAGCCAGCCTACGCAGCGCTGGCGTGGGGAGGCCGATCCGCAGGCCTGGACACGGACTCCGACTGCGAGCTCTGATCGACGGGCGACAACAAGGGTCGGCGGGCCCGGACTGCCGGCTCTTAACGACGGGCAACCGGGAGGTACAGTAAAAAAAAACAAAAAAAAACACTGAGGTTTTGCAGCAGGGCCAAAAATCCTTGATTGTCTTACTGTAGTCTTTAAGGAGTACATTAGCTATTATAATAAGCTGTAACGCTCGACTATCAAGCCACTCGTGAAAGCTGGTATCGTCGGTTCGACGTCAGTGGATTGAACGTCGAATTGTTGTTTTGGGGTGTTACATATGGGACAAGGGGTGTACCTCCTTACACCCCTTATTTCTGAGAGTGTGTCCGTCGTCGAAAGCCGGCAGTCCGGGCACGCCGACCCTTGTTGTCGCCCGCCGATCAGAGCTCACAGTCGGAGTCCGTGTCCAGGACTGCGGACCGCCCTTGCGCCCTTCCCACGCCAGCGCTGCGTAGGCAGGCTGTCCCAGACTATCACTGCCCGAGTCTCGCTGCGGAACCACCCCGGGATCGTCGTGGCCTAGGCCAGATGGCCAGGGCTCGCCGTTTCCACCGGTCCGGACTTCAAACCTCGCTGGTGGACCGCTCCGGGCTTCGCCATGGGCTAGGCCAGGCAGCCCGGCTCCGTCGTTTCTGCTCAGCTCCAGCCTCGCTCAGCACGCACTGTCTCGCACCAGCTCTCACCCTTGGCTCCCACAAGGTTAAGCTAGATGAACTTGAGTTTTCCCTGGATCAATATCAAAATTTTGGTGTCACAGCATGCAAAACTGAATTTTTCATTCAATTTAAAATATGTTAGATTCATTCGACCCTCGCTGTACAGTGCTAGATGACGTCGCTCACTTGAATGGTGGAACAGGGTGTCTACCAAATTACTTATTCCGAATTCCCCAATTTTCCCAAGGTTTTCCTGACTATTTCAATAAAATGTTGACCGTTACTTCGGTTCAGGGAGTGCTTAGTGGCCTGCGCTGCCTAGTGACGTGTCGGGCAACGTTATTCAGTGCAGCGGCACCAGCCTGCAATCATCGGGCTTCGTTGAACGCTGCCGTTCCACTTTCACTTATCATTCTTGAACTTTTTTATGGTGCCCTTGATTTTACCCTGTCCTTCCAATATAATCCGCATTACTTGAGAATTTTAGGTTTTCCAAGTTGGTAGACACCCTACACACCCTCTGCATGATTGAAGAGTGTGTGAGAACAAGCGTTGGCCTCGATGTTTACTCGTGCAGTGTGACGACTTGAAACAAAAACCTGGATTAATGTTTGGTTGTCTGAGTTATACAAAAGTATATCAAAATGCGATGAAAGGTAAATCAGTGAGTCAGTATGGTGCTAACAATTTGCAACAGAGCGAATTGATAACCTTTTTCTAATACTTTCTTTCCTGTCTATTTGTGGCAGTTTCTTGCGTACTAGCGCTCACATAGACAGTCCAAGGACAGTCAAGCTGTGGAGCACAATAGGTTTGTGTCGAGCGCATTTACTATAACGAAAGGTCTCAATTTTCAATCTCTTGAAGCATTAATTCATGTGGACATTCAAATGCAAAAGACGTGCATGGCCCCGCACTTCCACCTGTGATTGATATGGTTAAATTTTGTTACGAGCTCTTAACGTGAACAGTGCAAGATAAATGCGTAAACGTGCCTCCTGTTGAGACTATTAATTGCGTGCATAGAGTTGTCCAAACCTCATTTCGCTATGTTTCCAACGCTATATCTCTATCTTTAAGTGTCCTGTGGTGGTGGTGTAAGTTCGTATATAATAAACTGTGTAAACCAAGCTTGTGCCTTTTTGTCTTTCTTGGCAAACAAGCCATTGTTACAATAATAAGTATGCCTTCATAGGCGTGCTGTAACATACTGCTTAGTTGAAAAAGATGGTAACTTATTGGTAGTTCCCAGAACTGATAAAAAACTGGTTCTTTTGCAAGAGGGATTACATGGGAGTGATTGATACAAACAAGGCTATGACGCGTGAAGCAAGGTATGAAGGACGGTACTTGCGCAGGCATGTAGAACATCTAAAAAGCATTTCAATTTCGCGCCACCGGCGAAAATCATTTAAATTTCGCGCCAAAAACAATCGTGACGTCACAATCATGAGGAAATTGCGTCATTTCGTGTTTCTTTTTAATAAAGCGTCACTTCCTGTACGTCACAGGCGAGCATGACTAATGACAATGCCGCACATCTCCCAGATGGCGCTGCGCCCCATGAACCGCCATTTTTGCGCCTATGGGCTTCTATGGAAGCTTCGCTACCATCCATACATATACCTTGAAGTGCTTCGAACGAAAATCAAAACGTTTGGCCTACCGTTTGAATTGCGGTTGCCGTAAACCGCAGCCGTCGCAACCGAGATATTGGAAGCTTGGAAGATTTTCCGGCGCGCTTACACAGCGCTCGCTCAGTTCTCCCTCCTCAGAGATGGCCAGACCACGGAAAATTCGGTCTTCATCCGAGGAGCGGGCATGGCAAGCGCGCCGCGCTGAGCAGAGTCAGACTGAGGGCCGCGGCGGCACGAGAACAGCGAAGGGCGCAGGACCCCGACTACCATGCACGAGAGGCAGCGCGTATGCGCCGAAGGCGTCAAGACCGCCAAGGGCGCGAGGACGAGACGAAGAGACAGCGTCATCGGCGGGCGGAAGGAGACGGGTCGTGCGACCACGACCCGTCTCCTTCGGAGACGAGTCGACGGGGACGACGGGACCTGCCCGACGTCGTTCCTTCCACTGCGGTGACGGCCGAATGTCAGGGAGCATCCCTGGACATCCCCTCTGGGTACGTGAGTAACCGGCAGTGGTTTCAGGCACAGTGCTCGGCAAACTAATCCGGGACACGCGAGCTGCCTCTTATCGCATGGGAGCGCTATCCTGGCGCCAGCCCAAGAACCCTGGTACAGAGCCGCTTACGGTATGTAGGGTTTGGTCATTAATTGGTAAGATAGGGCGAAAATAAGGGCACGTCATTGACGGAAATTGTTTGAGGACCTTAAAGGGCCCATGAAATGAATTTTGGGCTGGTATAAATCACTTTAGATTGGGATTTTACTAATAGCACATCGTTCAGTGGGCCAAAAGAAAAAAAGGTAGAAAGTCAAAAGTCAAAAACTAATAGCACATCGTTCAGTGCGAAAATTTGAAAACACAGCGGATTATTTCATACCTCCTCCCCTTTGTAAGCTCTCTGTCTTTTCACAGTGATACATCTGCGGTTCCAAAAGCGTGTCACCGGGTCCAAACGCTCGTCACACGATACCGGACCTCACTTATTCCCTTCACCCCTAAACTGACATTGTGGTGGAAGCTACGCGCTTGCCTCACCAATCAGCCGCCTCCCTTTCATCACCAGACCTCATTCTCTGTGCGTGAGTATGCACGAGAGAGCGTGATCATGTGGCATAAGTGTGGATGGCCCAACGAGCACGTAGCTTCCACAACACTGTCCGGTTCGGGGTGAACGGGGTGGGGAAAGCAACTTTTTCTGAATTTTGAGTGACGGGCTAATCTTCTAGGGGGACAATGGCTCTGTCCGGGTATACAAACGAGATTCCGAGCAAGAGGGACTTCCCTCTTTTCTTCTTCCTGAACTGTTTGGTAGAATTTGCGATTTATGAGTTGAGGAGGAAAGCTAAACAGGAAAAAGTTGGAAAAGCGTTTCATAACCCCTAGTTGTTTGACAGCACTTGTGACCAACTACCAGAGCCGTAAATGGGGAGAGTCTGGCCAGTTGGTGTGGCGACGAAGGCGCTGGAGAGGAGAACATTGAAGGAAAGGGAGAAGGGCGCCGAAGGAACGAGAGAGAAAGAAGAGAGTAAAGAGGAGACGACCACCATTTTGACGCAACTCGCTCTCGGCGCAGAGCACTGTTATGGCTACGCGTCGTCTGCTACAAGCCGATTTCTTTTCGCCTGGCATCAATCCCACGCGAAATAAAAGGAACGAAGCAAAATTTGGATGTAAAATTTTGAAATAAAAGGAACGAAGCAAAATTCGGCACGCTGTCGGCGTGCCGAGCACTGTTGAGGCTATGCGTCGTCTGCTACAGGCTGCTTTCTTTTTCGCCTGAATAAAAGTTTGCGTTCAAACATGGAGAAACTTTACTCGTTAGCTCTTGAAGCCACGGAGAAATAACACTATATCATTTTCTTGCCAGAGCCTGCCAAATTAAAGAGAGAAAACCGAAATTTTGATGTCGATCCCAAGCATTCTGCTATGAATTCCGCCGGGCGAATGAATGAAAATGGCGGCCCTCCCCGCTCAACTGGGAGCAGCCGGGAATTCACGTGCATGCGCTCACGCCTCTCGCTCTGCCCCGCAGGGGCACCTGTGAAAGCAGGTGTTTGGAGAGTGGCGTCTCCACGGACCCCGAGCCATGCGGGTTCGCCCGCCCACGTCTGGCTGTGCGTGGCTTTCCCGTGTCCGGGGAAAAGGGCATCCTGGTGGTTGAGCCGAGCCCGGGGTAGGTTTGGACCCTTCGGGGCCCCCCGGGTGAGGCAATACACCACTTCGGCCCCCGCTTCTCATAGACGGGAGTCCTGGTAAGGCCCGGCCAGGATGATTCAGTCTAGTCGCCACTCCTTCTACTATCCCCTCCCTTCTTTCACCTTTGTCTTCTCCTTCTTTTCACTCTTCTCACTTCTCTTCTTTCCTTTTTCAACTTCTTTGGTGGCAAGGGCTAACCTTGGGTGGTGACAGATACCCTCGTCCAGATCCACACTTGGTTATAGTTTCTGGGTAGCGCTAATAGAGTAATGCTTCCAGCAAAGCCATATTTGTTATGGGGTGTTACCTATTCCCTTGTTGGGCTCCGTGGTGGGCGGCGCGCCACAGATTCCGAACACCCTTTGCCTTTTTATGGCGTCCCTCTCTTCTAAACCCCGAGCAGAGCGACCCTCCAAAAGGGTTCGCCCCGCTCCCCCTACTTTCGAAAAAGCTAATGAACCAGAAAAGTATCCTCGATTTCTTGTAGTTCACTCTACAACTGACACTGTGCATTTGTCTAAAGTTTCTCCCTTTGTCATTGCAAAGCATTTGGAACAAATAATTGGAAAATGCTATAAGGCAAAGAAGCTTGCTGGAGACCTCCTTGTTGAGGTTGAAAATAAGCCACAGAGCACAGCACTCTTGAAGATGACAAGCCTGGGAGACTACCCGGTTACTGTCACCCCACATCGTACCCTAAATACTGTTCGTGGTGTCATCTCAGAAGATGACCTTCTCGAATGCAGTGAAGACGAGATCCTCGAAGGTTTGCGCAAGAGTGCTGTTGTTGCCGTTAGACGTATAACCTTAAAACGTGATGGACAAGAAAAACCAACCCGACATCTCATACTCACGTTTGAACTCCATGCTCTCCCGTCCACCGTGAAGGCAGGATACTTGAACTGCAGAGTCCGCCCTTTCATTCCAAATCCTCAACGGTGTTTCCGTTGCCAGCGTTTTGGGCATGGTTCCCGAAACTGCCGCGGCCGAGAAACGTGTGGAAAGTGTGGTGGTACCGACCATGTAGCGGACATCTGTGAAAATGAACTGAAATGTGTAAACTGTAGCGGAGCTCACCCTGCTTTCTTTCGCTCTTGTCCAAAATGGAAAGAGGAAAAAGATGTCTTGACTTTCAAAGTAAAACATAACCTTAGTTACCAAGCAGCCAAAGAACAGCTTGCCTTTCAGGCAAGGGGTTCTTATGCCCAGGCAATGCAGAGGGGACCCCCACTGCCTACAGCATCTGTGGAGACACAGACTTCCCGAAAGACTT
The DNA here is from genome assembly GCA_037355805.1 of Ixodes ricinus. Lineage (NCBI taxonomy): Eukaryota > Metazoa > Arthropoda > Arachnida > Ixodida > Ixodidae > Ixodes > Ixodes ricinus. The sequence goes on along the minus strand of JAZHYW010025847.1, from coordinate 47,924 downwards.
GTCCTCTCCACAGGGGTCCTCTTCCAAACACTCTGAAGATGACGCACACTCTGTTACCTTCATGTTCTAAGGGTGCTGTGCCCTCCAAGGAGGGTGCCACTCCGTCCAAGGTGCCGGAGGTGCCATCAATGCAGTGATGGAAGTGCTGCGCCATTTGCGCCGAATTGCGCCGTGGGCGAAAGTCTGCTACATCTTGCTCCAAAATGCCATTTTGGCTAAAAATTGCGCCACGCCTGCGCCAAGATGGGCAGAACAAAACAAATTATATTTTTTATTTATGTATATATGTATTTCACAGCGTTTCTACTCACCGCACACGTTGGTTCATCTAAGGTCAGAGCACAGTCGAAAACTCGAACATATACAACACGAACACGTATTGTAAAAAGTGCAATTCACGGGACATTCGCTGCATTTGATTGGTTAATCGATGAAAGAACACATACAGGAAGATGGTCGGATGCCTCAATTTCGCGCTTTGACATTGTTTGGTGAAGCCCATTGGCTCGTAGCGTCGGCTGTGCTTTAAATTAAGCTGAAACAAAGTTTTAAGATTGCTCGACCACCGCGCTGATCCGTTGGTACGCTTGCGTCTTGATCACCGACATCCTGTAAAATTTCAGACGATGTCGGTGGTGTCAGGAGCTAAAAGTCGCGACAAAACATTGCAAAATAGTAGGATGGCGGCTACCATGGGCGTACCAACCGGGGGGGCAAGGGGCGCTTGCCCCCCAGTTCTCAGAGTGGGGGGGGGGGCAAGGCATGTGTTTGACCCCCCCCCCCCGAAACAGCCGCCCCTGGGCAAGGCAAACACTGGCCAGCGACGCCCAGGGGCACCGCCCCCAGCCCTGGGAGAGGGGGGGAGGGGGTTGCCCCCTCACTCAATAACAAGTTGGTACGCCACTGGCGGCTACTGCGATAAAACAGAACCATGCTCCTGTACTCCTGGTGAGGTCAGTTGATTATTATGTCTGCCGTATGACTCCGTGGCGCCTCTCACCAGTCCACGTGTGTTGAGCTTCACCGCCTTGCACCGGAGGGCTAGGGAGTAGCTGCTGGCATGGGTGAGCGTCTGGTTTAGCACGATATACATGTAAATTATGCTAAGTACTATTGCAGGTCCGCATTCGTGGGTCTCGATTATATGATTTTGTTTTCAAATGTTGAATCGAAAACGAAAGCAGAAAAAATAAATACGCGGTGCTTTATTTGAATAAATGTAAGCGTATGAGTAGGTTTTCATAATATTTTCGGGTGGCTGTTTCTTTTTTTTATTCAATTCAATTTTTTAATATTTAAGTTTTGGGTTTGGTAAGGATAAAATTTGGGAGGCGCATTTTTACTGATAGACGTGTTACCGACTATGTTGGGTTTTAATGGCATTTTACAGAAACAATACTTACAGGCGAAATGAACTTCCGGGTGTAAAAGTGGAAGGGAGGCTTTATCCTAATTGAAGTGTGATTAATTTCTCAATTTATTTAGTACCCATTGTAAATGGAACCTACTCTGAACAGGGCCTTATTTCTAAAAAGTAAGCTCTATGTAGCTTTTGTGCCCTATTTGTTCTCATTACAAACGGTAAGAATTAATATGCTCCACTATCAAAGAGAAACCCTCAGTCATCATCAAATATAAAGTCATTTAGCGGTGCAATCAATTTATTTTTAAGTGATATGCTAACAGAAGTTGGCATCTGCTCCAAAAGCGTCAGTGGCTGCTCCAAACGGATATTTTGCCTGCTACAGAACTTGCTCCAAAGGGACAAATGCCACTTCCATCACTGTCAATGGCACTAGCTGGCCCTTCTGGCAGGGGTCGAGGGCTCCCTCCCCGTTCCCCCAGCAGCAACCAGAAGCCCAGGCGGACAGAACAACCTCCTCCGCCCAAGGGTTCAACGCTCTCGTTGGATGAAAAAATGGACGAGAGCCTACCGCTTTCTGAAGATGACCAGTCTCTTCCTGAAGCAGAGTCTCTTCCTTTGGTCTCCTCTGAGGTTGTAGGACGACCAAAAGACACTGCTAAGAAAAAAGCAATCCCACGAATTGAGGCACCGAAAGCCCCTTAAATTTATGTCTTAGCTTTCTCTGGTATATATATATGTATATATAACGATCTGACTTCCTTTTAGAATACCAATGTCTCTTTTTTTCCAATGGAACTGTAGAGGCCTCCTTCCTAACTATGACGATGTGAGCCAGCTACTAGATGATCATGGCCCCGTTGCATCTTGCTTGCAGGAAACACATCTAAAAGCAAGCCACACTAACATATTAAAGTATTTCCAGGTGTTTCGCAAGGACCGGATACAAGCAGTTCATCCATCTGGAGGCGTTGCAGTTGTAGTGCAACGCTCAATTCCATGTAGCGAAGTGACTCTGCAGACTTCGCTGGAGGCTGTGGCAGCTCGCATTTTGTTAGATCGTATAATTACAGTTTGTTCTTTATATATACCCCCCGGCTATCAGCTAAAGATTGAAGAGCTTGAAGACCTTGTTAGTGAGCTTCCACCACCTTTCTTACTTTTGGGAGATTTTAATGCACACAATCCTTTGTGGGGGAGTGGCAGACGAGATCCCAGAGGGGCTCTCATTGAACGCTTTCTTCTTTCCTCGGGATTGTGTCTACTTAACACAAATGAAGCCACATATTTTAGTTCAGCAACTCACACCTTCACTTCCATTGACCTATCTATTTGTCATCCATCATTATTCCCATTGCTTTCATGGAAGGTCATCCCGAATCCTCACGGAAGTGACCACTTTCCCATCATTTTAGAATTTAACCATCTTCCCATGACAGTCCCCACGCGCTCTCCTCGTTGGAAATTCGAAAACGCCGACTGGTCAACTTTCAAAGAATCGTCTCTTTTGGCATGCACATCACTTGACGGTCTCGATATCGACAGAGCCACTGAACATATCACTCAGCACATTTTACAGGCTGCCATTCTTTCCATCCCCATGACGTCCTCGCATCTACCCAGGAGACCTAAGCCCTGGTGGAACAAAGATTGCCGATTGGCCAAAAAAGAACAAAATCGAGTATGGGGTATTTTTAGGCGCTATCCTACAACACACAATCTTATTGAATTTAAAAGAAAAAGGGCCCAGGCGAGGTGGATTCGAAGGCAAGCGAAGAAAAAAGTTTTAGGGGGTACGCTTCCTCAATTAACAGCACTATACCTGCGAAGGAAGTCTGGGATCGCGTTCATAAAATTGACGGCTCTTACCGGGCATTCACTATCCCACTCCTGAGTCGAAATGGAGTGTGTCCTGCAAGTCTTGAGGAACAGGCCAACATCCTCGGTGAGCATTTCGAGTATGTCTCCAGTTCCCAACATTACACTCAGACGTTTCAGCGACACAAGATAAATGCAGAAAAAAACGCTGTTATCACATCAGGTGGCACGCACGAACCCTATAATACTCTTTTTACATTATATGAACTTCAAATGGCACTTATTTGTTCCAAACAAACTGCCCCTGGACCAGATGGTATTCATTATAAAATGCTTGAACATCTTCATCCATCCACTATGGAGCTAATTTTGTACCTTTTTAATAGAGTTTGGCTCGAGGGCCACTTTCCATCCTCTTGGAAGATTGCTATCGTTGTACCAGTGCTGAAGCCCGGAAAAGATCCCTCTTGTGCATCTAGCTTCAGACCAATAGCTCTAACTAGCTGTCTTTCCAAGACATTAGAAAGGATGATTAACAAGAGACTCATGTTTTTTCTAGAACGAAACAACTGCCTTGATAAGTTTCAGTGTGGCTTTCGTTCAGCACGGTCCACTGTCGATCATCTCGTCCGCTTTGAGACCTTCGTACGTGAGGCGTTTGTCAACAGGCAACAGTGTCTCTCCATCTTCTTTGATTTGGAGAAGGCATACGACACAGTCTGGCGTTACGGCATACTGCAAGATTTATTCGATCTTGGTTTCCGTGGCCGAATGTTGAGGGCTATACAGAGTTACCTGCAGCACCGTACTTTCCGCGTGAGGCTGGGGAAAACTCTCTCTAAGGAGTTTTTACAGGAAAATGGAGTCCCTCAGGGGGTGTACTGAGTGTCACTCTTTTTATCGTCAAACTGGTCCTTTCGCGATTTCTGCTCGTCTCTTCTGGCTTCCGTGTTTGCATGTTGTCGGTGGATTGCGCGACAGAACAGTTCTACCGGTGTCTGTGCCGTAACCGTAGTATCGGCTTGTGACCCAGGTTGCTCTGCACGCGACCTATGGAACCGCGTGAGCCAGACATTCTGCGTTTCTCAGCGTTCATCAGCACAGTGGAAGGACAGTGGGCAGTCCTTTCCTCGTTTCCTCGAAGAAAGTCAAGCCTCTGGAAGCTCGCTTACCCTACACATCGCCGCAGGTTCGAAACGTGGAGAATAAATAGCGGGGCGAACCATTTGGAGTCCAATTCCCGCTCGCTGATGCCCCCAGCGTTGTGCGTTGAGAGCTGGCACATGGCACGGCACGACCTGGATTCGACCGCCATATTTGCCCGATAGTGGCGTCCCCTATAGTTCGCTGGAGTCGCGAATAGGCGTTGCAGACGATAATAATAGGTGGTAGAATAGCAGACAATGCCAGAGTGCTGTCGGGTGTCTGCTCATACAACTAGCAGGTGGTGTCAGATGCCAGACTAGATGCAGTGGACATCGCCACAGCCAAGCCCAGGGATGCCAATTTAGCGGATTATAATTTTTTTTTTACAGGGAAAAAATGAGCCTAGTGGCTAATAAATTTTTTGGCGGGCAATTTTCATTTCTGGCGGATGCCTCATGCAGTGCACAAACTCAAAATTGTCTTTCAAAACATGATTTCCGTGTCCTCTAAAAACATAGAAACTGAGACTGCTCCTCCCCTGCTCAAAGAACAAACAAATCCGTGAGGCTTCAGATCGGCAATCAGTTTCTACGCAGGACAAAGTGGGCGAGCTGCGAGGCACCCGAGCCGTGGACTCGGCGTGCCCACCCCTAATGAAATAAAAGTTCAAAACCGGTGGATAAAAATTACACTCATTAACTGGGAGCATATATTGTCAATACACTCCTTCTGGTGTTAAGTTTACACCTATACCATATACTTATAGGGCCGCCCGTGGCAAAAACTTGTTTGCCGAGTTGACCGAATTTGCCATGTCGTTGCTGGTGCTGCCCTGCTCAAATGCCGAAGTAGAGAGGACGTTTAGTCAGCTTAACATAGTAAAACCCGAACTGAGGAACAAGCTGAAGCCTGAAACAGCGAACACCAACCTCGTGGTAAAAGCAGGGCTGAAGCGACACAATCTTTTTTATTACAAACTTGCTATGGCGGTATTAATTGCAATCAGGACATCTGAAACATATGTGCAACTAGGGGCACTAATCTACACAGTGGGACCAAGGTACCGTGACATCACCGCCTGCTGTGATTGGTCAGCGTCGCACAATCGACCAATCGGAACAGGCGGCAATGTCCCGGTCCCTTGGTGTTGCCGTGTAGATTAGGGCCCCAAGTCGCCTTCCTGATCCAACACGTAGCAGCGATCCTGTTGAGTCAGACGACGACAGGGGTGGCGAAGACATCCTCGATGTGTCTTAAGCCCGGTTCACACAGTTGCGTTTGACTGCGTTGTGGCAGCGAGACACCAGGACACCCCTGCTTCTTATATCGCGTGCCAAGAAGATTCCTTGAATTGGATTCCACGCTTCATACGAAGCACAGATGTGCCGGTGACTCGCTTTCGGTTCTCGCCGCAACGCAGTCAAACGCACTCAAACGCAAGTGTTTGAACCGGCCTTCACTTTGAGCTGAAAGTTCTTTGCTTTTCTTTTTTTTTCATCAGTGTGAACATTTATAATTTTTAGCCTAATCTGCGATTGCTGTTGACGACAACCGCAGCACTAAAATCTCTAGTATTCTAATTACCCTCTTTCGAAGACTCTTTTATGTGTTATTTGAGGTCTCAGTTTCGAGGGACCTTTAAAGAATGATAAAGGTTTAGAATTTTAGATCATACAAACGTTCATTGTTTCTTGTAAATAAAATTGGTCTTTTAGAATTTAGCGTAATCTGGCAGATTTCTTATTGCTTTTTAGCAGATTTTTGAGGCCCAGTAATGGCAACATCGGCCTAGCCAATCCAGTAGTAGTGGGCGGGGACACTGACCTGTGGGCAGGGCTTCGAGCACGCAGTGACCTCCACCCAAATTAAGTCTAACAGCGTAAACATAACGCAAAAAAATATTCTGAAGAAAAATAATTTAAAAAATTATTTGTCACAATTAGACCCTTTAGAAATGTTTATTTTTCTTTTCTTTTCAGTGTCACCAAGATTGTGATGCTCACGTGTTCACACGAGCCCGCTGAAGCAAGACGGATCATTAAATATTCAGAGATGGCCAGCAATTATTCATTCATTCATTCATTTGCTTTATTTTCAGTGCCACACAAACAGCTATACGCCTTCTTAGTGGTGCACTACGTCTAAATAAAAATAATTCACATCTCAAGAACAAATGTTGACATGCCAGAACGAAAGGAAGACATCGATGCACTTTCTAAATGTTTGTTCGCATCCAAAAATATCAACACCAAGTTCATCTAAGTTGGATTCGAATTTGTTAAAAACCAGTTGTAGACGGGTAATAGGGTCAGCGTTGTGTAAAATGGAAGGATAGAACAATGAGCGTATGCGAATAGACCGTTGAGGAACACGTAAATATACACTGTTCAGTAACGCTGTGCAGTTAACAACACCATTAACAACTTTATGCAAGAACATGAAATCACGCGCCATTCGCCTATTACACAAGGAGCGTAAGCCAATTTGTTTACATATTCTCTCATAGTCATAAAATACCTTGGACTGCAAGTAACGATCATAAAAAACACGTATAAATTTTCTTTGCACTCGCTCAATACTAGATGAGTTAGATTCTCCAATGCTGTTCCATACAACTGAAGAAAACTCGAGGCGGCTTAGCACAAGAGAGCGAAATAACATTAAAAAGCACTGTGGATTTCTAAAATTTCTCGATATACGCGTTATGATCCCAAAAACATTTAGAGACGAGTTTACAATATTCATAACCTGATGATTAAACGAAATTTCAGTGTCTAAATATTGTAACGGTTTATTTTCTGGGTCCTCCAACGTTCTCGTCCTCGATCCCTGTCCCGAGCACCTCTTCTTCTTCTTCCCTTTTTCTTCGCTGTTACACTCGCCCCTCCCCCTATGAATCGATAATGATCGAGTTCATGGATTGAGTTCAGGTGCATGGTGTGTGTGTCTCGATGAACGTGGGACGTAGTGCTTAAGGTGGCTACGATGTGCCGTGAATGTTGCATTGGTATGATGGGGACTGCCAGTACAATCACGAACTTGAAATGTCATGGGACCCAGCTGACGAAGAACCTCACAGGGGCCTCTGTAGCGTGGGAGGAACTTTTCAGCCCGGCCTTTCTTTCGAAGGGGTCGGCGTACCAAAACCCAGTCTCCACAACGTACAGGAGGTGGGGGGAATGATGGAGCAGTGCGTTCCTGAGTGCGTACCTGAGCACGCAACATGGAATCGTGAGCTTTCTTTCTCACGGCTTGGAAGCGGCGTTGAGAGCTACTTGTAAAGTGCTCTGCTCTTAGTTTCCAAACGGCATTGTCACCGGATTCGCAGGGCAGAACTGGTGCCCGTCCGTACACTATTTGGAAAGGGGTAAACTCGGTTGTTGATTGTTCAGCAGTGTTCATTGCAAAGGCTGCGTATGACACCAGCTCGTCCCAGTTGTTGTGTTGTTCGTTCACGTAGCTCGCGAGTATGCCACTGATGGTGCGGTTGGCCCGTTCAACAAGACCATTTGTTTGTGGATGGTATGGCGCTGCTTGAGCGTGATGGATACCATGAGCTTCCATTTCGCTCGCAAACCGACGGGAAATGAAAGATGAGGCGCGATCACTCACGATGACGCGAGGTACACCATGCCGAAGAATAACTTGTTGTCGTAAGAACAGCACGATGTGGTCGACCGCGGTGCTTGGAACTGCACGTAACTCTACCCATTTACTTAGGTAATCGATGGCGACGAGAACATACTTGTTACCACTTGGAGTAGAGGGAAACGGGCCGAGATGGTCGATGCCGAGAATTTCAAAGGGTGCTTTAGGCAGTGGCACAGGCTGGACGCCACAGTCGATGGTGGGGTTCGCAACTTTCCGTGACTGACATTTAATGCACGACGCTATGTATTCGGCAACGTCGGTGCGAACTCGTGGCCACCAGTAGCGCTCCAAGATCTTCTTTGTAGTTTTGTCTCTTCCTAAATGTCCAGCGGTTAGGTTGTCGTGACACAGGTGGAGCACGGCGGTACGTAACTGCGTGGGCACAAAGGGCAACCAACCTTGCGTTCCGCGGTGGCAGAGGAGCCCGTGACAGACACGATAGGCGCGGCGTAGACGTCGTTCCGCTGTATGAGAAGGAGATCTCAGTCGCGACATAATATCTTGAACTTCTGAGTCTGAAGCTTGAGATTCAGCAAGGTTAAACACAGGGGTGCAAAACTGAACCTCTTCTTTGTTCAGTTCTTCAGCTGGGGCTATCGGATTCCGTGAGAGAAAATCGGCGTCCGTGTGATATTTGCCACCTCGATGACAGATATTCAACTGATACTCTTGGAGCAGTAAAGCCCAGCGAGCAAGCTTGGGGGTAAGGTCTCGTTTCGACTGTAGCCAAAGTAACGCTGAGTTGTCTGTAACGGCTGTGAATCGATGACCATACAAGTAGGGCCGAAAGTGTTGAATAGCCCAGATGAGAGCTAGGCATTCGAGCTCCGATGAATGGTAGCGTTGTTCGGCATCGGTGAGGCGCCGACTGGCGTAAGCGATTACTCGTTGAGATTTGTCGGGGTGTTCTTGGAGTAATACAGCTCCAAGGCCAGTTCCGCTGGCGTCGGTGTGAAGAAAAGATGGGAATTCCATGTTAAAATGGGCTAAGATTGGTGCCCGAAGAAGGCTTTCCTTAATGTCGTTGAAGGCACGTTCCTCGTTTATTGTCCATCGCCAAGGGTTGTTTTTACGAAGTAGGAGTGTCAGGGGTGTTGCACGACTGGCGAATTGTGGTATAAACCGGCGAAAATAGGATGCAAAGCCGAGAAAGCTCTTGACCTCTGAAAGCCGGCTTGGCCTTGGATACTTTGACACCGCTTCCAGCTTTGCCGGGTCGGGTTTGATGCCATTCTTGGTGATAACATGACCAAGATAGAGAACTTCTTCAAAACCGAAAAAGCATTTTTGAGGTTTGATTCGTAAGTTCGCTCGTTGTAGTGCGTCAAGAACGAGCTCGAGTCTGCGGTTGTGCTCTTCAAACGTCGTCCCGTATACAATAATGTCGTCAAGATATACCAGTGCCATAGTCCACTTGAGGTGGCCTAGAACTCTATCCATAAGGCGTTGGAAGGTAGCTGGCGCGTTGCAAAGGCCGAATGGTAATCGCGTAAATTGGTAAAGCCCACCAGGAGTTATGAACGCCGATTTTTCGGCATCGTCGGGGTTCAGAGGTACTTGCCAATATCCTGACAAGAGATCAAGGGTTGTGAAGTAACTTGCGCCTTGTAGTCTGTCTAGTGAATCATCAAGGCGAGGTAGGGGATATACGTCCTGTTTCGTGATGCTGTTGACCTTCCTGTAATCAACACAAAAACGGACAGTCCCATCTTTCTTGCGTACCAAGACGACCGGTGACGACCATGGGCTGTTGGATGGTGTGACGATTCCTCTATTAAGCATATCGTCGACCTGTGTTCGGATGACGGCATGCTCTACTGGAGCAAGGCGACGTAAGGATTGGTGAATGGGGGCATGATCGCCCGTATTAATGTGGTGTTCCGCAAGATGTGTACATCCGAGTTCATTCGGAGTTAGTGCCACACATGCCCGGTAGGTTGTGATTAGTTCTTTGAGGGATTCTATCTGATGATTGGCGAGGGTTGGACCAAACTGGAACAGATCCCATGGTATTTGTGCGCATTCTTTTGAGGGTTGTTCTGACAATCCTGGTTTTTCGATAGCCGCTGTTAGAAGTTCTGTTGGAGTGAGAGGGAACGACTTGCCGACATAGTGTCCTTGCTGAAGAGTGACTGAGGTATGCCCGAGATTCATCATCAGGATGCTGAAATGACCTCCTATACTTGTAGTGAGCGTTCGAGGTACTGCCACTTCGTAGCCAGGTTTTGAAATCCGGGAAGCCTCACAGACAATGTCACCGTTAAGGTGGGGTGGGTTTGACCGCACTTCGATCCACATGGCTGTCTCTGGTTGTAGCACTGTTGTAGCCGCAATATGAATATCCCACGTTTCTTCTTTTTGAACTGAGGATGATTGAAAAAACTTGTGTAGCAGAGTTTCCAATACAGTTGCTCCATAAGATGCAGACGATGCCCAGAGAAGTATGAAGTTACTCCAAAATAGTCGAAGCAGCAAGAAAAACGCATAAGATGCCCAGGAAGTCATAATATACGACCAAAAGCGTCGAAGTAGCGCATACTCATGACATGCGCTTTGATCTGATGGCAGTGTTTCTTGACAGGCCGTTGAAGGTTTCCAAGAAAATAAGCCGGTTTTGGCACACCAGTTGTACCCAAGAATTAAAGGACACACACAGTTTGGAATTACAACAAAGTCTTCAACTGATGTGCGACCAAATACTGTAATTTTCAGTTTCACTTTACCTCCGGTTGGTATGCTTTCCCCGTGAGCAGTTAGTAGAACTGGGTAGTCAGGGAACACTTTAATGTCCGAGGAAAGAAAGGACATATCAATAGCATTCACAGCTGCTCCAGTGTCAAAAAGTGCGTCCACAACCCCCACGTTTTCAACCAGTACAGGATGGCGGGGAACCGACGTTAACTGGTCTGTGACTGATACGAGGGGCCTTTGAGGAGTTATACCCGGTTCCGCCCCCAAGGACCGGGAGTGGCGTTTCCCGATGTAGCAGGAGCAGCTGAACATTCGGCCGCAAAATGACCATGACGGCCACACTGGTAGCACGACCCAGCGGTATTGTTCCGTGAACGAGCAGACGCAGGCTGAGAGCGCGTGTACTGTGGAATTGGCGATGGTTGTACTGTAACTTCAGGAGGTGCTGCTGGTTGCATGCGGCTGGTCGCCCATTGAGCAGCGCTCATCTCCATGGCATGTCCGAGTGCGGCTCGTATTGTGTCTGGTCTTGCTAGTCTTACAAACTTCTGGACCTCAGGGTTGCCTATGGCATCCACAAACGCGGCTGTGCCGACACGATTCAATGTATCAGACGTTGCGCCCGGGAAGGATTTGTAGGTCAACCGCTCTATACTTGCAGCGAGTTCTGGAAAACTCTCGTTTGCTTGTTGGCGCCGCGAACGTAATTCTGCATAGAATGCTTGCTGCAGATGTTCATCACCGAAACGATCGCGCAAGCTCGTGATCAATGCTGCGTAAGTGAGCCGGGTTCCTTGGAGCGCATGAAGAACGCTGAGGGCAGGGCCATCTAGTTGCGCGATGACAGCGCGTGCCTTCTCGTCTTCAGTCCAGTGGTTTGCATCGGAAATGATGTCAACCTGCTGTAAGTATAGATCCAAGGGTGTTTCGCCATTAAATGGCTTTAACTTGAGACGGGGTTGACCAGAAGATGTTGTCGGGTGGCTCGTGAAAGGAGTCTGCTCAACTGCGAAGACAGTTGGTTGCGCTGTTTGCTGAAGCGTCTCCAGAGCAGCTACTCGACGGTAGATGTCGGCATTACTTGCGGTTAGAAGGTCCGAAGATTGCTGCGTAGCGGCCATGATTGTTTGAGTCTGCAGTTCCAACAGCCTTTGCAGCGTCTCCAATGTCACCGCTGTCGTCGGAATGTCGGTTGGTGCGGCCACCGATTGTGAAGCGGTTTCCTCTGGCTGCTGGGCCTGGGAGGGTGGCTCACCGGAAGGCGTCCCTTGTACCGGCAACGGACCTTGTCGGGTTTCGGTCGGCATCCCACCGCTGCCACCAATTTGTAACGGTTTATTTTCTGGGTCCTCCAACGTTCTCGTCCTCGATCCCTGTCCCGAGCACCTCTTCTTCTTCTTCCCTTTTTCTTCGCTGTTACAATATACACCCAAATCCCTAATCAGACATTACACGGCTGATAACAGTTGTGTCTAAAGCATAGCAAAATTGCAAAACGTCACGTTTCCTGGAGAGAGAAATAATTTTTGTTTTCGATTCGTTTAATACCAGGCCATTGGTCAAGCACCACAAAGAAATAGAGCATACGTCACGCTGAAGCAAAACACAGTCCTCCACAGTATTTGTCCGTCGATACAATTTTATGTCGTCGGCAAATAACAACATTTTTGAGTATTTCACACAAAGCAACAAAGCAACACAGAGCAACAACACACACATGCTCGAGTGGTGGGATGGATAAACATTTTAAAGGACTTGCCTGCTTTGCAATTGTAAGGTCTTCAACCAGTGTGCTTTTCTCGCATGTGAATGATAACACCATAGATTTTGGCACAATGGTCACACTTGTGGCGTTTTTCACTTTTATGTGTCTGCATGTGGTCACTAAGTGCATCACCCTGAACAAAGGCTGTAGGGCACTGCTTGCACTTGAAAGGTTTTTCGCCTCTGTGCATTCGAACATGGTTGACAAGATTGTTTCCAAGCAAAGATTTCAGAACAATGCTTGCACGTTTAAGGGCTTCCACCCTTGTGCAATAGCATGTGGTTGATAAGAGAGCATCTTTGAGCAAAGGTTTTGGCACAATGCTCACACTTGTCGCGTTTTTCACTTTTATGCGTCTGCATATAGTCTCTAAGAGTATCGGCTCTGAGCAAATGCTTTAGGGCATTGCTTGCATTTGTAAGCTTTTTCTCCTGTGTGTAATCGAACATGGTTGACAAGAGTATGTTTAAAGGCAAAGACTTTGGGACAACGCTTGCACTTGTAACATGTTATACCCATAAATGTCTGAATATTGACATCAATGGAATCACTCTGAGCGAACGATTTGGGGCACAGATTATTAGGCTCTTCATCTTTGTGCGTTTCAATGTGATTGGTCAACAGTTCAAGCCGAGTGAACGCTTTGGGGCACTGTTTTCATTTGTATAGCATTTCAATTGTGTGTATTTCATTGTGTATAGTCAAACTGCTCTTATGAGCAAAGGCACGAGGACAGTGCTCGCACTTGTAAGGTTTTTCACCCGTGTGTGTTCGAACGTGGCACTTCAGTTTAAAGCTTTCATCGAAGGCTTTGGGACACAGCTTGCACTTGAAAGGTTTTTCATCAGTGTGTGTTCGAATATGGTTAGTCAGTTTTCCAAGGGAATTAAAGGTCTTAGGGCATAGCTTACACTTGTAAGGGTTTTCACCTCCATGCAATAGCATGTGGCTGGTAAGAATGGATCTCCGAAGAAAGGTTTTACCACAATGCTCACACTTGTGGATTCTTTCACTTTTATGTGTCTGCATATGGTCATTAAGAGTATCACTCCGAGCAAAGGCTTTAGGGCATTCCTCGCACTTGTAAGGTTTTTCACCAGTGTGTCTTTGAATGTGCCTCGTCAAGTGATTAGGATAAAAAAAGCTTTCAGGGCATAACTCGCATTTGTAAGGCCTTTCATTCATGTGCGTTCGAGTGTGGGTGACAAAGCTACGACTAGACGAAAACCTTTTGGGACAACGCTTGCATTTGTACGGTGTTTCACCTGTGTGCTCTCTAATGTGAATTGTCAAAAATTCAAGCTTTCTGAAAGTTTGGGGGCACAGCTCACACCTATAAGGTTTTTCATCCATGTGAATTGGAATGTATACAAGCTCGGTGATCGTTTCGGGCGCATTCATGGTGCTAGGACAGTTCAAGGACGTACCAGGTCCGTCGATCACAACAGGAGTGATCAATATGGACCTAGATCTAAGCAATGAGAAACAATGCTGGCCCTTGGGTTGTTCTTCGCCTCCATGGGCAAGAAGGTGGCTTAAGAGCCCACGCGGATCTGTGGTGACATGGGTGCAAAAACAGCATCTGAACAGAATGTCCTTGGTGGCTTTCAACATGCGGCTGGTCTCTCCCAACAGTGCAGCTCGTTCCCCTAAAAAGAAAAACCCATATTTTTATAATTATGAACACATATAAAACACAACTACGTTAACCATTTGGTTCAGAAATAAGCAGTCATATTACTTTGCACAATACTTTGCTCACAGACCGTGGTTTCACTTCTTAACAAACATTGGATTCAGTTCATGGTAACACTAAAATATTTTCCTTTAAAGGGAACTCCAGCCAATATTTTAGAATTTGGGATTACGACTGTTTTCAGCTCAGTCAGTGTCCCTGAATTACAAGGTAGATCTTCTACATCACCGCCGTGTAGCTTAGTAAATATCACAGATTTGGTTACAGGCATCTATGGCAAAAATGAAATGATCCAAGATGGATGGCAACACTGGTCATCAGGCTTCACGTCATAGCTGCGGCACATTTAGTGCTGGTCACTGGGTGCCAGCACAAGGCGTGCAGCATGGTTGCATTGCTACACTTGGGGGCAAGTTTCCGTGGCATGAATACAAGGCTATGGGTGCCCATGCACTCATACACCTTGAGAACCGATGAAAGCTGTGCACGTGCAGTCTTCAGTACTAAAACGCCACAAAAGGTTGACCCCGAGTATTTATTTATTTTTTTTTTCTTGCAGAAATTAATATCAATGGTTTACATAAAAGGAGTAAGTTAATACTCTTCATTTATTGCTGAATCATACAATTGAGTGGAATGAGTTTCAGATGCCGTTATGATTGTTCGCAAGTGGGTTTCGCATGTTGTATGTCTGCTTGCAGGTGGGTGTTTGAAGAAGAACCAAAGAACCGATGTTACGTTGTAGCCCAGTGTTGCTCGGCAAACAGCTAACTCGCTGGCCGCCTGCTCAAGTGCAGCTGGTCGCATCTTTATTATTGGTTTTAGTGGAGTACGAGACTTCACCTAAACGTAATGTTTCTGCTGTGATCATATTTTGTACCTAAAGCGATACCACCAATTTATTTCAGTTTAATTTTGACCAGAGTTGCCCTTTAACAATCTTACAATATCAGGTTCAGGCAAGTTGAAGTGTTTACTTTCTCCTAAAAATGCAATCTATTGTTCCTCTTTGGTGAAAGTTACTATCTTGAATACCAGGGTGCCACTTGGCACGTGTCAAAACATGGTGGTGATGATTATTGAGATTTTAATGGTGCAAAAAGCAGCATAGGCCATGATGTGCCAAAGAACTAATTAAAGGGGTTTATAGTAAAAGAAAGGAATTACTATGCAGATCTATAACTTGTGCAGGTAGCCAGATTAAGAAAATCTAAAATGTGAACAAGAGGGACTAAAGGTTCATCTACCAGCAGAAAGGCTGAATGAAATGGAAGATACTGTACAGTGCAACCCACTTGTAACGATAATATGAAAAAACCTGAGATTTCAATCGTTATAACCGATTATCGCTGCATCTGGACTATGAACTGATCATTTCCAGTGTACAAACTCTATAAACTGATCATTATAAGCGGTTCATCGTTATATGTGGTATCGTTATAAGTGGGTTGCACTGTAAACGACTTATTTTTCGCGGGCTCAATATTTTGCGATTTAGGTCAAAGTTGAACTTTTTAAAATAATTCGCAGGTTTTAATTTTCGCAACACGGTGGAATCTCAATATAGATTGCATTGTGTTCACATTTTACCGAAATTGTTCGCGGGATCTATTTTTAGAGAAATTCCCGAAAATTAGGTTTTCACAAAAATTAAGTTGTTTACAGTATCCGGAAAGTGAAGAGAAACTTGCTTTATGTTCTTCATCAAAAAATTTGCAGTGCCATAGAATGTGCAATATAGTTAGCAATTCACTGCAAAGCTCGTAGACTGGAGTGTCCTCACCACAAAGAAGATGTAGATGGGTCACACGTGAATGCCCAGTTCTCAAATGACACATTAAAACTTCATGGTGACGGTCTTTATGGTGTGACCTCTCCCATACCTCCAAACAATCTTACAATATCAGGTTCAGGCAAGTTGAACTGTTTACTTTTTCCTAAAAATGCAATTTTTTGTTTTTCTTTAGTGAAAGTTACTATCTTGAATACTGGGATGCTGCTTGGCACGTGTCAGAACACGGTCCAGCTAAAATGGGTGCAATTGTCCCTACCAGACTATATTAAAAGATGCTCAGTCTTATAGGCCTTGTCACTAATGAGAAAATATGCTTACACACTAGTTTTGCCATGAAACCAGTTTGTTCCTTAGCCACCAAAGGAAGCAATTATCAGAGGTTAGTCAATTTTGATCCAGAATTGCAGATTCCTGTGTTCATCAGGCAGCATGGGTCTTAGAAGAACATTTTTCTTCCGTATCCCTTTTCTATAGTCGGTGACAGGTCAAGAACGAAGTGGAAGCCCCTCCCACCTCTTTCCACTTTAGGAGAGCGAACGCTGGAGAGGGGGCGACCTCCTCTCCACCGTCCGCTCCCCTGAAGTGGAAAGGGGTGGGAGGAGCGTCCACTTCGTTCTTGACCTGTCACCGACCATAGTTATCATGTAAAAAATTTTGTGCCAAACAATGAGAAATTTTTACGACTTTGCAAACTCTACTTGTTCCCATGGTAATGATGAGGACATGACACCATATACTGAGGCCATTCATTCTCAAAGGTTCCTCCAACCCATTCATAGTTTACATACTTATGCCTCATTCATGAGGTGCACTTTTATGTACAACTTAACTAGTGGCATAGTGACAATGGCACACAAGAAAAAAAAGTAGGCCCCATGAACGTGATTAAAAGACGACGATGACAAAAATAAAGCGACGTTGAGACGTCGTCGTGTTTCTCACCCAGTCTCAGGTGGTCTAACAAAATGGTAAACCACACCAGCTCGCCTGCCTACTGTTTTTTCATTGACAAGAAGCCATTCGGATGATTGTCGTGCTGTTTCAAGCCCTGGATGTTAATGTCTTGGGGGTAGAAGCCGTCTGCTTCGACTGGGCACCATTCTGTAACTGCTGCCATTGCCAAAGGGAATGACAGCACCACGAAATGTTCATCGAACTGCCTGTAGATCACCTTGGCTCGCTCACCTAAACTGCTCGGAGCCTCCGAGACTCGGGCAGTGATTTTAGCAGCCATCAGACGACCATGTTGTCCTCGCCTTGTATACATTAGCTTACAATTACCATCAGTAGATGTGGCGCAGTAAACCGAGCACAGTCCACACGACGTACCTTGCCGGTGACCACCGAGGACGGTGGCGACACGGCGCTTGGCGACATTGCCGGAAAACGACTGTTTTAGCGGCGAAAAGGACCCAACACTGCCTTTGGAGCGCTAAAAGTGTTAGCCTGTGACAATAATCGCATGCGGAAGCGCAAATGCGATGATGGGCCAGTTCCGATAGAGGCATAAGCAAGCAGATCTTCAACGCGGCGTGTGTGTATGCGTGAAGCTCTGGCGGCTACATACCCAAGCCTCGAGCCCCAAACTCCACCGCTTGTGTGTATTTGCCGGCGGGCACATATTTGTGAAGTGCTTGAGAAAAAGCCAATCAGATGCCCCAAATTCGCCCCACGGATTCACTCCGCGAGGAAACGACTATGTGCCCCTTGGACGCCCACGTTTCTGATGGTGCACGAGTGCACCCAATGTCGAAAGCCCATTGCCGAATGCCCCGCTTCGCTTTCCCCGCTCTTATTTTGCCGTTTTCAAGTGCCCCAGTTTGAGAAGTCCACGACTCCATTTCGTGTTCTACACGAAAAGATAGTCGGGGATTCCCATCCGAGTTGAAGGATTTCAGATGGAAAAAGGCAAAAAGATAGGTTGTCCTGTGTCTGTCAAAAAGTATTATATCTTCAATGAAAAGACTGGAATGTTGTACACACGTCGAGCTCTGTGCATACTGCCAAAAAGCAAATGCTCGTAAAATGAAGGAAAAAAATATAATTTTGAGGACACCTAAGCACTTTTTAAAAGTTGTGAATGTGAAAGCATGAATGTTGTTCCGCTCCCTTAGTTCGTCTGCAGTGTACTGGCGTGGACAGCCACGTTTCGCCACTGCCGAGCTCGCGGCCGCAGACGATATAGATGCTTCAGACAAATGTTCCTCTGTGCCAAGAGGAGCAGAAGCGGCCGCAGCCCTGGCAACGCGTGATACGAGAGTGGTGGCCAAGCACGAGCCACGGAGCCCGCGTGACACGGAGCCAATGGGAATCTATCTATCAATTCGCTCCTACAGACTACAGGCTTCGCTCCATCGGACAGGAGGATTTATGTGCCGTTTCCGCGGCTTCGTAAGCCAAGAACGCCGGTTCGCTCCATGGGACAGTTAATGCTCTCACATTAAAAGGAGATACACGGTCACAGATTTCCACCGAGAAGCCGCAGTTTGTCAACGACTACAATGCCGAAATGCTTGGAGTTAACAAATCGAACCATTTGATCGGATTGTACAACATCCTGATGAAAAGCGTTGTTGGTTGAAGACTCTCTTCTTCCACTGCATTGGCATCTCAACTGTCAACAGCTACATTCCTTTTCAAGTACACCGCAAGCAACACCCAAACATTCCTGAACCCTACAGAAGTGTGCGTTTTGATCAGCTGGCATTCCGAAAGGAGCTCGTTTAACAGCTTCTTGGATGTAGAGTATTTCCCACCTCCTCCTACCCCTGAACAACTGCATCACAAGCTGTCCCCAAAAAATGGACAAGCGGTGCAACTGCAAGATGTGCTACAAGGAGTGCGAAGTTGAGCACAAGACAAATGTCTTCCACAGTACCTTCTACATTTACCTGTGTTTTACCACATCCAGAAACTGCTTCACCGAATAGCATACACTCTGCGATGGTTGAAACTATGTGGTAGAACTTGACGAGTTTTTTTATCTGAAGCGGTGCAATTTGCAGTTTTTCTAGCTATTGAAATTTGGCATGTCTTGTATAATTTGAACTATTTTAGCTGTCACTTTTTATTGAGATATCTCTACATCTTTCTCATTTTGTTGTGTTGGCTAGGATAATTTTGGTTTTCAGAATTATGTTGTTCATAACTTATTAGACACCTATTCAATACTTATATCACTAAAAAGAGCATTTATTGAGCTATATTACAATATGCTGCAAAATACAGGGGTGGAACGGCTGCGCCATTTGGCGCCAGACGCATTTGTCTGCGCCATCCTACGCCACGTTGCGGAAACTGTGCCACAGCCAATACCTCGCGCCATTATGCGCCAAATTGTAAAACGTGCGCCAAAATATTGTGTTTTGTCTTGGTTTCGGTTTCTATCGACTCGATTGGCAACAATGAGCGCGTTTAGCTTGGTCGGCCTTGCAATCCTTTGTTCTGCTTATTCTTCCTGTGTATCCCGAGTCGGAAGCGCTCTAAAAAACTCGGGGGCCCAATTCCAAGCGCTAGACCACCTGCGACTGGATTTTTATTGTTCAACCATGAGCGGTTAAGCAAGTCGGCTGAGGTGAGGTCGAGTCGTTAAGTGTCAGATTGCCTGAGGCTCTGCGGCCGGGATCCGGACTTCAGCCAGTTGAAAACAAATGAGCAAAAGATTCCCTTTTGTACTTCATCATTAGAAGTTGGAACTTTATTCCCGCCAGATAAATCGTGATTTGATAGAACTGAAACGCGGTCCGATCCGACACCTTGCCGGCCAGCAGCTCTCACGCGAGGGGTAGATCTGTTCAGCGTACTTTACCCTTGCTCCTGCTTATCGCTTCGAATATGATTACTTCGTTAATCGTAGTCCGCTGCTTCTATATTGAGACAATAAGATAAATTCGAAATTCGTTGCCCTGTTCTTCCGCGCAACTGCAGTCCGCTGCTTACGCACGTCGCATGGTGCGCACATATAATTACTATGTCGAGCACGTGTGGGTTGTGCGATAAGCAGTGCTGGTTTGCATTTTGAGCAGCTAAAAGCCACTCAGAAAATATCAAGGACACTATCTCCAGAAACATATGGTACTTGCTTTTTGGTTCTCATTAAGGCTCACAAAGTTTCAAGTTTTCGCATCTGTTACACTGTTATCCCATCTATTTAGGCCCCTAACCACTCATGTTCACCTGTGCTGCTAAGCACAATTGAAATTGCTCCTCTGCTCGTCTAAGACACAAGCTGAAGTGCAATGAAAACTGATCTGAGCTGCTCCTAGCCTGCTCCCAGAACGTAGCTTTAGCTGCTCCCAACCTGCTCCAAAACAGCTGTTTCAGCTGCTCCTGTGGCTGCTCCCAAGTACATTTCATGAGTTCCACCCCTGAAAATAATATAAAACATGTTTTCCAAAAAAAAAATACTGTCTCAGTATTTTTTTCTTAACATGTTTTTTTTTTTTAAGGGCAGTTTTTCAGTGGTTAGGAGAGAGCTAATGGCACCATTCCACAAGCGTTCCTCCAGTTCCTTGATCCTGTTATCTTTTCTGGTCCCCATATTGATTGTGTTTGTCGGTCGGATAGCTGCAACAGCTATACTTGGCTTCCTACTTCACCTTTTTTGAGATCTACAAAAGCAAAAATGTACGGGGGCACTCTCCCAGGCATGATGTTTATCTTCCCGCAATATACTCTCTCCAAAAGTCCACCGAGCAATATTAAAGGTCACTATTTCTTGGGTATGAAGCATGTAATTGGATCAGAGTCCTCCCCAAATGCCCACGCAGCAGTCATTTTTTATGCGAGCTGAGCCTAGTTCACTCCGAACGCAGATGCAACCCGCATGTCCAGTATGTGCCTCGCACCTACGTCCCAAGATGATGTCGAACACCGGCAGCCACCATGCTGGTGGTCTAGTTGACGGCCATTCGCAGCAAGAGCCATGGTAAACTGTGCCACTTTTGGCTGTAGCAGTATATATGTCCCAAAGATTGTTTCATCAGCATGCTCCCCGACAGAGTAGCCATCAAGTTAGAGAAAGTATGTGTGGTAAGGAAGGGATGCGGTCGTACGGTGCCGAGCTTGCGAGACACATTTGGTAGCGGCGAGTGACGGCACTTTTGTATTGTTGTTTATGTTCGCAAACGCCTTTGATCGGCTTGACCCTTTTGCGATGTGCATGCCCTTTGACGTTCACTTCATCACACTGTTTTTACGCTTTGAGTGCACCTTAGGAAGCCCCTCGCTCACTAAAGGTGGGCGTGTCGCGCTGCGAGCCCGGACAGGCGATGATCGTTCGGCAGCGGCCCCTGAGTGCATTCTCACCGAGATGCCGCTGCCGGGGCATCGGCTTGGGTAGTCCGCAACACGCCTACCTTGTGTTGTCTACCAGGACTTTGCAAAACCGTAACTACTGTACATCGACAGACTCTAAGAGCTGCTCGTGAAATAATTGTGGGGTACATAATGAGGCTTGTTTTGCCAACCCAACACTCCTTCGCGTCAAAATTTTATCGGAGGCATATAGAAACTTTGTAGCAGTTTCGCACTAACGTCGAAAAATTCTGCACATACTGGCTGAATATTATCATCTTAAGCCCAACGAGTTCTTCCAAGTTTACACGTCAGGAGTAAGGTATCTTTGTCGAAAATACGGTGCATGACAGCGCACGTCCGGCCAGTTGGCGGCATCCTACGCCTTCGTAAGCACATCTGCGCAGTGTTAAAGGGCCCCACCTTTCCCTAGTGTGACATCATGTGCAAGGCATGCATACATGCTTAGAGTATATGTCCAAACAATGGCAGGCTCAGATAACCAGCACAGCAGCGACTATACTCGTTTTCACATCAAGAAAAGAGGAAGTTTTGCACACTGTTCATGAGCCGCGCAAAGTAGTTCTTACAAGATTTGGCTGTCCGAGGAAGAAGCAATGCTTTTGGCGTTTGAAACGTGTATGTCTTGATAAGATAACATGCGTCTAATCTAAAATGCACCTACATATATTTTATTATCTACGTAAAGGGGGAAATTAGTAATGCTCCGCATGGAGCCAGACTTCTTATTATACAGTCCTCAAGGTGAAAACGAGTAAAGATGGCGAGCAATTTTTTAGAGCAGTGGTTCTCAAATGGGGGTCTGCGAAGCCCTCCCTCATCAATCAACCCAAGCAATAAAAGTTTTTTTTTTTTTTTTTCAGATTGAGAAGGAACATTCCAATTTTCGGGTGAGTCTTTTCATGTGTAAGTCAATGAGAGAAGTCTACTTTACTAGCAGTTAGTTATATCAATTTATTAGATAATTATCATAATTAACCTATAACCCTCCCTTCCCCTCGCAACGAACGGGGTCCTCCGTCATCTTTGTCAATCTACAAGGGGTCCGCGAAACATGAATGGTTGAAAACCACTGTTTTAGAGGGTCTATTCAAAACAAACAATTTTTCTTTTTATAATCTAGGTAGAGCACTTTTTTGTCCCTCTACAACTGAACTACCTCTATAGAAACTGAGTACTACACTTTGGCCACTCTACTTCATTCCCAAGCTTTTTTACGACTGGCATTCACAGGGAGGGCATCACGCGACGTTTTGATACCCAGCCATAAAAAGTATAAAAACGATAGTTGCACTCACGTGGTGCGCACACAACCCTGTCACATACGAGTTGGGTGGTTGGCTGTCTAGGACGTGGCCGTAGCGTTTTCACTCGCTTCCGTCCGGTAGGGTTTACGTGAGCGAAGCAAGGTTGAGGCAGATGGGGCCACGGCAGCAAGGCCGGCGACACGCCGAAGAGCAGACAACGGACTGTGATCAGCTTGTCGCAATCTGTCGTGCGTCCGGAAGGTTTTACCAAACAAAACTCGAGAAGCGGATGCGGTGCGCGATGTGTCAGCTGTGCACGCCGGAGCACTGCGTTCGCTCTGTCTGGTAGGTTTAACTAGAGCAGCGTGAAGGCAAAACCGGCGAGACGTGAGAGACCCTGATGGACGGACGATGGACCACGAGAGGACGAGCCGAGCCGCTGAGCAGTTTGAGTAACGAAAGCACCTGGCGTTGCCGAGACCAAGATGAGGCTTTGCAGCGTGAACAGTTGCAGGAACCTTTCGTGGCGAGTTTTGTTCACCGGCATTCCCTCTGTTGGATTACGTCCTGAACTTTGCAGTAATGTGAACTTATAAGTGGTTCTCTTAGATTTCCGAGAGCCACCGAGCTGCTCAAACGATGGATTTCGGCCCTTTGTTGCAACAGTGAGTGGCCTTCATTGAAGCCAAGTTTCATTTGTTTAAAATCTGATAACTTCAACAGTCGTGCCAGGTGTGCCCTTGCATCGCGCTGTTTCGATCAATGGCTTCTTCAGGCTGTAGCGTTGACTGTGCTCTGAACTAAGGTAAAGCTAAGATATACAGACCTTGGGACATTTTATAAGCCAAACCAACGAAAATCATCTAGCACACCCCAGCGAAAAATCTGCGGCTTCATTTCAAATTGAGTTGATTCAACGTTGGCATGATACATATTAATAAAACAGCCCAGTCAAACTCAACTGTATGGTTCAATGTTGGTTGCAATTCATACCAAGAACACCCCGAACCATATTGTGAACTTGTGTGAACGCTCCGCCAAATATTTGACACGGGCGTGCACAAAATAATTGCTGTCGAAATTCCAACCGTACTGTGAACGTGTGTGAACGCCCCACAAAATATTTCACCTGGGTGTGCACAAAATAATTGCTGTCCAAATTCGCAAGTACTATTTACTTTTCTTTCGATGCAAAACACATTTCTTAAGCTAAATGAAGTTATGCACATCGTTAGAACACTGGCATCCATTAGCCCGATGGTAACAGAGTGTAAAACAACATAATTTCTTCAACTTATTGTTACACCACTAAATAAAAGGCAGCAGGCACAGTCAGCTGTCACGATCATGAACAGAACCACGGCAGAACCTGGTGCCACTCAGTACGTAGACGCAACCATGTACCATTCAGTCGTCACGTGTGGTTCATATTTGAGAGGAAAATCGGCGAGGAGGATGAGAAAGAGGCGAGCGACACGGGAGGATGGCTTGGAAAAGCTACGTGGTAGACGTCATGCCCTCCCCGTGCTGACCTTCATCCTCGTCACGAAAGAGACAAGGATGGAGGCAGGAACAAGGTCGGTTGATGCGTGAGAAGGAACATGGGACGGGTACAGTGAGGACGGGGCTTTTAGCACGCGGGGAATAAGGAATGGGATCATTGAACGCGGGGTTTCGGGCACGCGGGGAATATAAAACGGGGTAAATGAAAAAAAAAAGTGTTTTTCTGGACGGGGGCGATCGTGCTCCACTCCCGCAGTACATTGTTTCTGGGAACCGCGGCTCTCAACAATAGACCGCAGTCCCCGGACAACCCGCGGTGCATTGTTTGGCAACCCGCTTCGTTTCAGCTCTGGGTCCAGACGCAGCCGATGCTACAAGCGCGAGCATGTGGCCCAGAACAGTGCTTGCACTGCACGAGCGCGTGTGCTTGGCAGGGATGCTGAAAGCCCGGAGCTCGCGCTTGTAGCTTTGGCTGCGTCTCGACCGAAGCTGAAACGAAGTATAGACCGTGATCGCTTACCCTGCTCCGTGGACTGCTCCATTCGAAAAGACGTCCGTGTTCAGCTACGTCAGATTGTTGCCGCGTCTCGCGACTTCTTGCAGCGTCAAAAGTTCAGAGCGCAAGGAGCCAGTACAGACACCAAGCGAGGACCTGCACCGAACCTGCCAAATCGCCCAAATCACTGTACCCAAGCGGTCCAAACAACGAGAAAACGAGCCCAATGTTTCGATGGTTTGGGCGGTTCGGGTCCTGGCTTGGGTGGTAGCTTGCCCCGGATACGGCTGGCTTGCCCTTGCCCCAACTGGGGACATTTACTTCTGAACGTAAAAGGTAAAGTAAAAAGAAAAAGTAAAGTAGCGCTTGTTAAAATTAAAGGAATGGTAGAGCGTAACATTAATTAAATTGCCACACAACAACTTAAGGTAAGCGAAATGTGCTCTTTTGCCAGGTGGCGCCAGTCACCCCATTCATCCAAAGGATCCAAAGCATAGAGTTATTACAATAAACGCTAGAGGCTCAGCTGGCGCTAGTGTCTACGGGACTTCCGGTTGCAAATTGAAGCAGACAGCATGCAGTCTAGATTTGCAGCCTCCCTGTGTATTCCTATGGGAAAACGCGCGTGAATTTTGTCTCTTCGCCGGAAAATAACATGAATAACTTTTGTCATATTGGTTGTAACGAATAGTATGTACCTTTATTGGTATTGTGAAAGTGTAATTGCTTTAGTTACAGCATTTTTCTTTATCACTGAGCGATGTTAAACTTCGCTCTACTTCAGGCCCAAACCCCTGTTTCCAGGAAGGTATGTGAAAACGAGCGACGGTTCTAAGCAAACTAACGATCGAAAGGAATGTAGTGTGTGTTCAGGTTCGCTAGCATTTCGCTGGTGCTTATATATTGCTAATATGCCCGTCCTGTCATTGGATGAAAATGACTCCGTCGTGCGCATCTTTACGATCGGTTAAAGAAACATTCGAACGCAAAAAATAAAGCACGTGACCTACGAAAGGTATGTCTTTTTATTATTTCCCATGTCGGGCAGTTTTTATCGGGCACCTGCTCTCTGGCTCCCCTTATTTGCAAAGATTTGGAGCGTGCGGGTGATGCTTTGAACCATTTGAACCCAGAACAAGCATCTTCGCAGTACTTATTTATTGCAAATCTGACTATATTACGTGACTTTCAATTTATTTTGATCGTCTGCAAGCACAAGGAGTTACTTATCCAGTGTTACTGCGTAGTTCTTGCCGTCTCTCTCGGTTTTCCACATGTCCTTCGTTCGTTTGGCACGTATGTCCCCCATGTTGGAAAGCGTCGACGCCGTGTTCGCGCTAACAGTGTCCGACAGTGCACAAAAATACACGTACGAAGCCGTTTTAGCACCGTTTTTAATGCGATGAATTTGAAAGAAAAACTCCGTAACTGACCATTTATTTCGTCTGCGTGACTGAGAAATGTTCCAATGTGCCTAGTACGTACAAATTATTCGTGATATTTGCTCTTATAATTGAGCGCAGAGAGAAAATGCACTCGCTTTTTCCCATAGGAATACATTACCGGAAG
Source organism: Ixodes ricinus (assembly GCA_037355805.1). Lineage (NCBI taxonomy): Eukaryota > Metazoa > Arthropoda > Arachnida > Ixodida > Ixodidae > Ixodes > Ixodes ricinus. The sequence goes on along the minus strand of JAZHYW010025847.1, from coordinate 21,868 downwards.
TCAAATTTAGACTGCTTGCTGTCTGCTTCAAAATGCAACAGCACACTAGCGCCAGCTGAGCCTCTAGCGTTTATTGTAATAACTCTATGATCCAAAAGTACCGCAGTATGTATGACACCATAGGCTGTGTTCAAATCTTCGGCGCATTCACACTGAGCGAAAAACGCGCGTTGCGTCGACGTCGACGCCGACCTGCTCCTACGTCAGCGGGTAATACCACGTGACATCGCGAGTAAACGATCCGCGAGCGACTCGATTTTGGAACGGCCGGGATAATCACCTGGATACTACGCGGATTGGCTTCGTCTTGAACTACGGCAAAAAGAAAACACAGCAGTGATGGGAGAACATAGCAGACGATTCTTTTGATCATGAAGAAAGCACAAGGTATATGTACATTGGAAAGCACTCGAAGAGACGAATATCAATGACGACGCGGTGTTTTTTGAGGTGGATCCACCAGCTCCTTTTACTCACCTTCCTTATGAGCTGTATATTGAGATGAAAATTACTTACTCCTTACAGTTAGACATCAAAAGTGTGTTTTTATTAATCAACGCGAGCGCCCTAAACATACATATTCCACGCATTGTAATTTGTACCGATTATGTCTTGCAGAAATTGATTCCACACAGTGCAGTGGTACAGCGCGAGGGTGCTTTCTCAAGTATGATATGAAACTTACCTATGTTGAATTAACCTGAAACTGCTCGCCTGCACCCTTACGATTTTTTCTATGAAACTTACGTTCGCTTTGACGCTAATATGATTACAATAAAATCTTTGAAGCCTTCACTGCTTTACAAGCGTTATCCTCTCATTACGAACACTCTGGAGGAAACACAAATACTACCTTATCATTTACTGCGTTTAAAAATTTTCAGCCTTGAACGTGAGAATATGGCATTCCCTCCAACGCCGAGGGCGAGGAGAAGCTCCCGTTTACGCTCGTACACTCATAATAACATATACCTTCCGGGAAGGTGCACGGTCTGGATGTAATGCAGTTAATCTGTGCGTTGAAAACAGCAAATCGCAATAACCACACATGCTGCACCTCATTCTTTCTCATTTCGAACGTCCGCCACCAAAACCAACGGAGCAAGCGAGCTTTGCCCGCTGTCGGCGCAGAAAGCAGACGACGAACAGATCACTTGACGTATTTACTCGACTTGATCCGAGGTTACCCACCGATCGAGGAGGGTAACGTGAGTAATTACTCCGGAGTAAACAACCCGCTTCTGGAACGCGAGTTCTGACGTCATCGAGTAAGCTCGAGTAAGTTTTGGAACGCCCCGGGACGAAACCTTTACTCCGGAGTCGGATCGAGTAAATTTTGGAACACAGCCAGTCACACAGGGCTATAAAACAGGGCCACCGACGGCGGCGTCTTCTCGGGGAATCTCGCGTTTGTCGAGAGAACACGGAAATTCTTTTATTCGTCTGCTTCCCAGGCTTCGCACGATTGTTATCGCCTTGCCTTCGCGATTGCATATGCGGCGGGAGACAACTGTCCTCACTGAATGGACAACGGCGATGATTACATATACGTTTACACTCCGGTTATATGCAGCATTGGCGAAAGGCACGGACTCGAACGGGCAGCTTCAGAAGGTGCCCTTTTGCCGGGTTTTTGTTGAAAACAAAGCGCAGTGCTACGCCGGCGCGTCCCAGAGCTTTCGCGTCCGTACCTTTAGCACTCACTGCACGCAGCTTGTGCGAGAGTGTTTTCGATGGAGAACTGTTGTATTCCGTAGTGGTGGGTGCACACAAAGACTACACAACATATTGGGAGTGATCGCTCCCGCACAGTCGGAGGTCGGAACACACCGCGAACTTCAGTGGCAGCTTTCGCGCAAACGATGAAGAATAATTAAGTTTTACGGCGTCGTACACGCACATAAAACACTGCTCACAGTCAGATGTTCTAATCGGCTTGCTTCTTTCCACGCTGAAATGCTTCCAGCCACTGATCAGTGCTTCCAGCCATGTTTGGCGAGTGCACGAATCCCCCGACCCTTCTGCCTTTTCGCCTACATTGTGGGTCGAAAATAAAAAAATCAGCAGAACCCATCCTTTGGGAATGATTATCTACGTTAATGCGAATAGCATCAAACGGTGCGGAGTTTTGCGCGTTCGTCAGGTGGCCGGCACACTCTAGATACGCCAGCCCACTCTTGAGGCGATTCTAAATTTGTTGACACTTTCACAGCCCTGCGCACGATCTCCGCAGCCCAGCACGTGCGTTTGTGTCACTTAGGAAGGCGAGCAAAGCACGCGCCATACGCACAAACACTCAAAATGGTACCGACCAGACTTTCTGGCGTCTCAGCTAGTCTCAACCAACGGTACTCTAAACGGTTGTTTATATCTTTACCATAGGACGCGCTTACAGCGCTGTCACAGCTACCGGTGCGCGCGCGTTCCATGCACGAGGGCTCATTCCGCTCTCGTGAGGCTGAGCTAGAGGTCTCCCGAGCGCAGGAGAGGGTGAGCTAGAGGGAGAGGGTGAGCGCGGGAGAGGGTGAGCTAGCCCTCGTGCATGGAACGCGCGCGCACCGGTAGCTGTGACAGCGCTGCAAAGCGCGTCCTATGGTAAAGATATAAACAAATGTTTAGAGTGCGGTGAATGACTGCCTTCATAGCTCTGTGGTTAGCGCGTCTGCCTGCTGATCAAAGGGTCAACGGTTCGAATCCCAGCCGGCGCCGGTCTTTTTTATTTATTTATCGACCCGCGGCGTAAGAGGTTAGATAGCCAGATAGATATATAGATAGATAGATAGATAGATAGATAGATAGATACATAGACGAAAAGTGCGTGAAGTATCCAAAGAATGCTATTCGCATTAAAATAAAAAAAACAGCGGAAACATGTCCCAATCGGAAAAGGGCGACACGTCACGTCCGGACGCTCGCCGATTGGCTCAGGCGTGCGCGTCGAGGGAGAAATTGGGTTCCGAGGCGTCGTCTCCCTGCGTTGTCCTCCTCGGCGCCCGACTTTTTTCCAATACAAAAATAAGCAAAAAATTCACCCCACGACGCGCGTCTTTCCGCTGTGTGAATGCTCCCTTTACCCAAATGGATCAAGAGTTACTCCGGCGGGTCGTGTCACGTGACAACACAAATTGAAAAACACTGGACGCAGGTAGGTTTTGGAACGCTCCCGCAAGTGAAGTCACCGGACGCAACCTCGCTGGGATAAGATTTGCAATTTTGCCAGCGTTTCGCTGCGGTTTTCCAGCATGCTATAACATGTTTTCTACTCGTTCATCGTCATTCGCCAAGACGTTCTTTAAGATCCTGGGTGAGGCGTGATACTTGCCATTGAGAACACGTGGAAATTTTTACCAAAGCGCAGTGCCGCAGGAAAAGGCATAAAGCGTTGTTCACACTCTTGCGACCGAGAACAACCGAGAGAGACCACACCGGGTTTAGGACCGGATGCGCTACAGCGGAGCTGGTCCTAAGAGATCGCAAGAGGCTTAAAACCGGTTTGAATTCTCTCTCGGTCGTACTCGGTCGCAAGAGTGTGAACTCTTGCGACCGAGTACGACCGAGAAGCCTTAAGGGCATTAAAGGGCAGCGGAGTTGCCCTTTAAGGCCACCAAAGGCAACTCCGCTCAATTCCGAAAAATTTGAAGCACATGTGATTCCATTTCACAAAGCACTACTAAACAGCTCTACGTCTTCGAATTCGCGAAATGTGAAATATTATTTGTGTAATCTTAATTTAAACATCAGCTGATACCGAAACCGAAACTTCGGTTGCATCAGGCAACATTGGTCTCGTGTCCTCAAAGTCATGGCCACGTCACGTCGAACCACGTGGTCTTGTGAAGTTCGTGGGGGCGAGGTACAGGACACGCGACGCGCGCAGGTCAGGGCAGGTCGCTTCGCATGGCGTGGACGGTGATGGCCCGGGGGAGAGGGAAGGGGAGAACACGAAAAAGGAGAGGGGGAGCGAAGAAACCGGACATGCGATAAACGGGCAGGGCAGCGCAAACTAGCGCATCCGCGTTACGGTGATCACGTGGACGCCGTAGAGCCAACACCGGGAGGAGAAACTCATGACGTCATCGTTCAATTCCGCTCTGAGAAGTAAAAACAAACAAAACGTGAGAATGACGTAGTCATGCCTCTGACGTAGTGGTTCAACGTTGGCCGCTCAACTCCGTCGCACTGACTGCGCTGACGATTGCGCCTCGCGTCGCACGCTAGAGTTGGCGGATTTCGGCGACTTAGCTCATTTGAAAGTTTGCTGGCCAGTTTATTAAATATGTAGGCGGAATTTGATCGTAATATTTGACATGGGGTCTTCCTATATAATACTGAAGAGGGCTGCATAGTTTTCTAAATGTCAAAAATGAAGCGGAGTTGCCCTTTAACTCGTCGAAAGCAAGTGCCGCCGGTCTGGCGGCGTGTTCAAAGCTTCCTTGGCACGCCGAAGTGCCGTGTCTCTGTGCCTTCGCACGCTTGGATACCGACGAAATCGAATTTGAGAGTGCAATGTGCGTGAAGCCGTACGTATCTAAAGGTACAACTTGTCGAAAGAGAGTGTCGCCGGTCTCGCGGCATGATCAAAGTTTCCTTGGCACGCCGAGTGTTGCATCTTTGTGCGTTCGCACGCTTGGATACCGATCAAGAATCGACGCCGCGCAAAGTTCTGAACGTGTGTCGCGCATAGATGCCTTTAGATCATTTATATATATATCGGCCACAGAGTTCTGGATCATCCAGCTGTCCCGCTGAGTTGCTATCAATAAGGAGGGGGGGGGATCTGTATGTGGTCTAATGCGCTCATTTTTTTTATCTATATGTGTTCAAAAGAGCAGTATCACATGGAACATACCAATATCTTGCTACAGAAGTCTCGAAAATGAATTTTAAAACGAATTAAACGATTAGCAAAGAGCACCTGGGCCCGTTTGCTCGAAGCCGGTTAACTTTAACCGCGGTTAAAAGTTAACCACCCTTCCCTACTAGGTACCTAAAAGTACCTAGCCAAGTTTGACGAGGGCTGGATGAGCGATAGCTCCGTGTTTTATTATGGGGTGGTAGCTGGTGTCACCTCCTGGCTGTAGAGAATATAAGTGGCTTCCGTGGAAAGGTCCCCGAAATGGGGGGACCCAAAAATGCGTCGCTACCATGTTTTCGCGACGCAGCGCGGCATACATTTGAGCTCAAGAAACAATTTTTATTGCTCGTGGTACAGATAATCGGTAAGGTAAAACTATATTAACCCTTGTTTGGAAAATTTCTAAATATTTGGCTGTCTGAAGTGAAGACAAGCCTCGTTGAAATTTCCTTCCAAGTTCGAAAGAGGACGACGAAGTTCAGTCCTAGAAACGATGAGAAAGAAGTGAGCAGTGAAAGGCGGGCGTTACACCGGCAGCATGGTTGGCCAGCATGTAAGAACTGTATATAACACCGTCATAAATTGAAAAACCTGTAATTCGGCTCCAGTGAAATTTGACCTATTAGTAAATTACCCTAACATCGAGGAGAACACTGGAAGTGTAATTCAACGATCGGCGCGCGCTGGCCTTCCACTTATAAAATATTCGAAGTAAATAATCATAATAAATCTTTGACGAACGCGCGTGCACGGCAAAATTTGTTGTAGGCTTTTTGCTTTAGAATACTGACTACTGCAGACGCCAGCACGCGCAGCGCGTGTAACTACACTCGTAGCATGCACCTCGGTGCTTGGGAAATTTAGCAAAAGGTCTATGGGGACGCTGTCTGCTTTTGTGTGCTATCAGTACCCGGCCGATTGAGTCAAGGCAATCCACTTTTCAAAGACGTTGCCATGCCGACAACTATCGCGTTCATTTAGGCTTAGGAATTGCCAGAATCGAAAGACTATCTAAAAAATGCGGCGAGGTCATTGCTCACGCTTTGCGTTTTAAGTGAGGTAAGGCAAATCGAAAGCCTCCTGCACCATTCATTGCTGACAAACGCGCCCAATATTGCAGCTACAACGACGTATTAGTTCCAAAGCGAGCGGCGCCCACTGAGTGGGGCACCGCCATGTTTCCCCGCCGTCCTTACTCTGCCGGTCACATGACCTAAAATTCCCCCTCGTAGGGAAATCCGGTTAACCGCGGTTAGTTAACCAGCTTCGAGCAAACGGGCCCTGGTGGATGTCGCTAACGCCTCGTTTGTAATGCTCGTCTAGGAACCTTGACAGCTAGTGACTGGAGGTTGTCTCGTCTCCGGCCACGACGAGAGAAGGGGGGAAGGAGGAACTCCCCTCTTCCCGAGAATCCCTTTTGTGTGTCGCAGAAGTCGCTATTGTCCCCTACAAGATTATAGAAGATTAACCCGTCACTCCAAGATTCGTACAAAAACAGCCGCTTCGGTGGCCAGAACGGGTGTATCTCGAAACAACCCATTCTGATTTGAACCCTTCTCGTTTGAACCCATTCGCAAAACGCCCTTCGCGTTTTAACCCTTCGCGTTTCAACCCTTTTCTCATTTACACCCGTCTCATTTGACCCCATTCCCATTTGAACCTTTCTCGTTTGAACCCATTCCCAAAACGCCCTTCGCGTTTTAACCTTTCGCGTTTCAACCCTTTCTCATTTACACCCGTCTCATTTGACCCCATTCCCACTTGAACCTTTCTCGTTTGAACCCATTCCCAAAACGCCCTTCGCGTTTTAACCTTTCGCGTTTCAACCCTTCTCATTTATACCCGTCTCATTTGACCCCATTCCCATTTGAACCTTTCTCGTTTGAACCCATTCCCAAAACGCCCTTCGCGTTTTAACCTTTCGCGTTTCAACCCTTTCTCATTTACACCCGTCTCATTTGACCCCATTCTCATTTGAACCTTTCTCGTTTGAACCCATTCGCAAAACGCCCTTCGCGTTTTAACCTTTCGCGTTTCAACCCTTTCTCATTTATACCCGTCTCATTTGAACCCATTCTCATTTGAACCTTTCTCGTTTGAACCCATTCCCAAAACGCCCTTCGCGTTTTAACCTTTCGCGTTTCGACCCTTTCTCATTTGAACACGTTCTCATTTGAACGCCGTATTTCAAACCAATCGCCTAACGCTCTTTGCGCTTTAACCTTTTCTTACTATTTATGCCCTTCTCGGTTGAGCCCGCGTACTTAAATCTTTATTGTTTAATTAAACTCCGTCTCAAAACACGTAAGTGGCGTTTCAACCTTTTTAGAGTGCTCTTGGAATTTCAACCAGTCTCCTTTTCTGTGTTAAAAATAAATGAATAAAAATAATGGATATGTTGGCACTGTTAATAACAGTGCCGGCTACTCCATAGCAATTGTTATTTGATAAAAAAAAACCAGATCTAAAACAAAACAAGCACACAAACAAACAAAAATCCCGCCAGAGTTGCCATTGTACATATTATTACAATTCTAACATGTCCGTCGATCCATTTTCGTGGACTACCTGTGCCAGTGTGCACCGATGCGAACACTTAATGTCATGTTCCACACCAAGGCTAACTGGCGATCGCTTATCGCCCGCATTGGCAGCATCACAAAGCAACAGCCGCGGCAGGTCTCTCGCCCTACTGTGCACCTCGTCGCTCACAAAGCGCCGCCGCCACCACTCAAGAGCATCACCAGCAGGGATCGGCAAACGATCCTCTGCCCACCCCCGCATGAATCATTTTAACCCTTTTGCATAGGATACATTGCATTCGAAATATGTTCACAGAAATATTCTGTTTTCCATACCGTCACCTTACAAGTAAGCGATTCGCAAAGCATTATGGCATTCAAATCGTATGGCTAATCGTTAGGCTATAGCTGAACGGCTCTTCTCGAGACGCATAGTACAAAACGTTTTTTGCCGCAGAATCAGTCATCGCACCTCAATGCGATCCCATGCTCGGTAAAGCTTTATTCTGGAGCTTTGTTCCCACAAGATGGTAATTGGTTAAACTATCTAAGATGACCGCAGCAACAAAACACGGACCATTCAAAGGCCAGAGAATGCCTTCGCCCTCCTTAGAAAGTCGCAAAGGGAGATCCTGCCATCGGCAAACTGGTCCTGCGGCGATTTTTTTTTCTTTTTTTTGAAATGTGCGGGTGCGGTGATGCGTGGCTTGAGGGCTTTCCTACCAGGCACAGATTTTTTTCTTCATTTCAGTCGTGAATCATCGGATGCAAATTATGCTCATCTGGCATGCCCTGTGAGGATATTGAATTATTTACAACCGGTGTCGGAGTGATCGTACAGATCTACCATAATTGTATATTTGCCTATGTGTCGTCCGCCATGCCGTGGATTGGCATGCACTCTAGATGTCATTCTCCAAGTAGCATTTCAAGGCGTAATAAAGCTTCAGGTGCCTGGACTTCATAATGTCATTTGTTCCTCTATTTCGGTTTCCTGTGAGTGTATGCTGAAATTATTGCTTTTCCCTAGCCTGATCATGTACAAGGTTAAAATGAGAAAAGTAGTTTTGAGAATGGTCAAAAACAGAAAGTATGTTTTTAGTAAGTTTGAAATGGGAGAAAGTTTAAAATGAGAAGAAAAGTCTTTTGAGAATGGTCAAAACCAGAAAGTATGTTTTGAGAAAATTTGAAAGGAGAAAGGTTAAAATGAGAAAAGTCGTTTTGAGAATGGTCAAAACGCGAAAGTTCGTTTTGAGAACGGTTTAAGTGAGAAAGGGAGAAAAGCGAAAGTTGTTTTGCGCAGGGTTGAAATGAGAAGGTTAAAACGAGAAGGTAGAAATGCGAAAGGGTTCAAATGAGAACCACCCGCTAGAACGACTAGGCCATCCTTTCGACGTCAGCCTCGCCGTAGCTTTGCTCGCCTCGAGACACGATTGCGTTGGATGTCACGTGCTCTAAGCTGGGCCTTCTCCGAGCGCTTGCCAGAGTGAACCGTTTATAACAAAAAACACAGCCACCAGGATCAAAATACAAACCTGCGATTGTCATTTACGGATATTGTGGATCATATTCAACCTATTTTTGAACACGACGGGAATATTTCAAATTTTGTTGAAGTATCCCTTTAACCATGGCTATGTTCCAAATCTACTCTAATGGATCGCATGGGAGCACGAATAGAGCAAAGCTGTGGAGCAAGGAGGGTTTTCGAAAGCAAAAGTACAAGACGGCAAGAATTAAAATCTTTGAGGCGCGGCCCATATGGTCGCGTGCAATATGTTGACCAATGACAATTAGGCGAGCCGCGCTCAAACGTCAAGTGCAATTAAGTAGGTTGATAATGAGCCAGCACTGATCAGTGATGAGGAGCTGTTTTGCGCAGTATTCTGTAAATCGTCTAAGGACAAAAAAAAAAAGACGTACCTACCCCCCCCCCCCCCTCTTCCCGTCGCTACTGGAGGCTGCCGCAAGTAAGCGCACTGATCCAGAGGCACATACGGCCAATACGGCTTCACGCACATTCCACTCGCAAAACACATTCACACGGCGTCGATTCTTGGTCGGTATCCAAGCGTGCGAAGGCACAGAGACACGGCGCTTCGGCGTGCCAAGGAAGCTTTGAACACGCCGCCAGATTGGCGACACTTGCTTTCGACGAGTTATGCCTTTTTCCTGCGGCACTGCGCTTCGGTAAAAATTTCCACGTGTTCTCAACGGCAAGTATCACGCCTCACCCAGGATCTTAAAGAACGTCTTCGGCGAATGACGACGAATGAGTAGAAAACATGCCTATAGCACGCTGGAGAACCGCAGCAAAAGGCTAGCAAAACCGCAAATCGTATCCCAGCGAGGTTGCGTCCGGTGGCTTCACCTGCGCTGCAGCGAACAAGCGGGGAAGCGCGATCCAGCAATTGTCATTGAGATCAGAGTACAAAACCCTTACCCTGGAGCAAGATCGAGTAAGTTTTCGCGGTGGCACCCAACGTGGGCGCCACCGGGGTCCAAAGTGTACCACGCTTCGCCTTTTTTATTGTTTTTTTATGCATCCCTAAGAGCGATCTTCAAATTGTGGCGGTGGGATCAATCGATGTGGTAGCTCTTTGGCGAGCATACAGCAATTGAAAGGCTTTCCGACTTCGCTCTGAAGTTCGGCACAGTGCGACGTCATGGGTGCAAACAAACCGTTGCTAGGGTCATTGTTATGGACAAATGCATGTGGCTAGGTTTCGCTACGAAAACCCGACCGCTCAAAAAATCAGGAGTACGATTTAGACTTCTAAAACTCACAGACAGATATAGAAAGCTTGAATGTCATATATGTTTCGTCAAAAGTGTGCCGGTAATCGCTTGTTTCTGAAATATTTACGACTGCAACTTCCGGTCCTCAAGATGCCTGCAGCAGACGATGAATGCAAGAAGTATGCCAAGTATGCCGTCTGCCAAAAGCCGGCGCCGTAGTTTGAACAGTGCGAATAAATACGATATTCTGATATCACATTTGCTTGAAATATAATGAGTTTCAGACACTTATAAGATTTCATAGTGGGGTGCGATGCAAAATATGGTGTATCGAAAGTGCGGGCGTCTGGCGAGATGATCGTCTGCTAAAAGATCGCCGTGAAAAAAGCACTTCAGGCGATCAGTTGAGGTCCCAAATTTTGTTTGCGGACTCGCGCTATGCGAGGGTGCTTCGTACCTAGTTATAACCAAACCATCGCTGCAATGGTTACTGCGAAATCGCGATAGACATGCAAGCTTTTAATAACCTGCCCATCTCAATAGTAATAATAATAATAAACGACTTACCTCGACGGCGTACGATTTGTTTCTCATGCTAGCCTGCACTACGCCGGTAATGCACTTCGGATCGTCGTCATAACTGATCTGCATGACGCGGTTGATTTTACGGCATTTTCACCCCTCTGAACTAAACTTAATTCTTCACAAAAAAAAAGGACATTGTGGAGAGGCTTTTGCGGCCATGGCGATGTATATACTTGTTTTTGTCGCTCGTTTACCGACGCAATTCAATGAAGACGCCCGCTGCAACTTGGCCAGCAAATTTATTGTGTCGTCTGCTATCAAAGCAAACCGAAGGGTAATACTTCAGAAATGGCTTTAATTGTTGCAATACGACACTGAGACGACAAGAACATCTTCATAATTAGATATCAAGAAGTTAGGTTGCTTACAAAAAATTATTTACTTACTTGTAAGCATAAATCTAGCCTCATGCGGAGTTTCCATGCATTAGTCCATAGCAACGTCCCTAGCAACGGTTTGTTTGGACCCAGACGCCATGCTGTGACGTAGTCACTTACGGGGTCCATTCCCTAAGTGGTCCTAACCAAATTGTTGTGGGCGTCTGTCTCAGCTAGATGAGCAACTTAGCCAGTCCGGTATACAACCGCTAGCCTGGGGTCTTCAACGTAGTTTTAGTTTTTGACGTACGTGCGTTGGCCCGAAGGCCATTTCAATGTTTCTTGGGGACAACAAAAAAAAAAATGGGCTGCGTGTACGTTTATTGAACCTAGAACTTAGTGTGCCTCAACAGACGATTTGTCTCCCAGCTGTAGATGAGCAATTTCGCCAATGCAGTACAACCGTTAGCCTGGGGTCTTTAACGTTCACCGATTTAAAAGATGGGGCAACCGCTCGATTGGGATCACGTGGTTTGTGGGCCGCATTTGCAAAACGAGCTGGAGCATGGAGCCCTCAACCGGAGTCAACTCAAAAGTGTTCCCCTTCTGCAAACGTGTCCGCCTCTCTGCCCAGTTTCCTCTCTACACTGGACACACAACGACAATCAAATGCAGGCGTACTTACTGCTCCCTCTCTTAAATCTAGGCTCTCTCCCTCATCTCCGCCGGTGTACGCTGTCGCTAGCAGCTCCGAACGCACCCTAGTCAGGCATGCCACGACGGCTTCTGCCGAGTGCAGATGCGGATAAAGAGCCTCTTTCTCTCTCCAGCATTACGGACGCAGCGTACGCAGACCTGACTTCTTGTCAGAGTACCTCGCCTGCCGACGGCCTATTCCGACTCAGTAGAGTCTACTTACCAGATAAGAGCGGCTAGAGCGCGTTCAGAGACTGGCGCTACGTGTCTACTGCGGACTGTCCGGTAGCAAATTGACAGCAGACAGCATATGCACGGTCTACACTTGGTCCAGCCTCCCTGTGTATTCCTATGCGAAAACGCGAGTGAATTTTGCCTCTTCACCAGAAAATAGACACAAATAACTATTGTCATATTCGGTTGTACCGGATAGTATGTTTGCTTTAGTTACAGCATTCTTCTTTACCACTGAACGATGTTAAACTTCGCTCTATTTCACGGCCCAAACCTATGTTTCAAGGAGGGTACTGAATAAGCAAGTTTGGCCGAGTAGACCGGCGAAACTTGCTTTCTGACGCGTTCGAAGCTTTTTCCTGTGGCACTTCGCTTTCGTAAAAAGTTCCACGTTGATTCACAACGGCGAAGTCTCAACGGTAAACAGAGTCTTAAACGATCTTCTGTTGGCGAATGACGATGAACGAGTAGAGCGTCCATAGCGCGCATGGCAAACCACAACAAAAGGCTAAAGCAAAACGATTCAAACAAATCTACCATCGCCCAGAGATAGCCTGATCTGGTGGCCGCACTCGCCTGTGAGCGGGGCACTGACGCAGATCCAGCAATTGTCGAACCGAGTATCAGTGCTGGTGTCTACTTGCGACCGCTTTTATACAGGGTGTGCAGAGCAGAGGAAAACAAAAACATGGGCAACTTCCCAGGAAGACTATGCTGCTTTTGGTTGGCTGTACGTTGGCATGCACATGACGTCATTTCCGATTACCTCCAGAGAAAAGGATAAACACAGGTGCGCACAGCTTATCAGTGGTCCTCGCTTTGTGCCTCCCAGGTATGCACAGACGTCACTACTCTCCCCCAGAAGATTACCCTGTCACTCAGAACTGCAAAAGCAGCTTCCTCTCCTTCTTTACATGGTAGTCAAAGCGTTCGTGCAACGTCAGTGCAGGCCTACAGCTTTTGCTTGTTTTTGAGGACCCACAGTGAGTAGCGCATACTTTAGAAGTTTCGCCGCCGAGGATTACATGCGTCTCTAAAAAAAAACAAAAAAATGACATCTGCTGAAAGTATGTGGGCACATCCTCACGACTGCTTATTCGAGCGCTGGTCCATATACGTGGAGGTAGGAATAAGAGCAGCAACGAGGTAGAGGGCCTTAGAGCGATAAACTGGCAGCTGAAAGTGACCCCTAATTGGCCACTGCCTTGTTGCACATTTTTTGATCACTAGACACGTGACCTTATAGTTTTACGTCTAGATTTTAACGAAGTACCGCTCACAAATAATTGCTTATTGATCTTTAATAACATTCCTGACGAGAAAAGTTATGTTTCATGTGTTTTAAGTCTAAAATGTGCTTGTATGACAAACACTCGGGCAGCTTCACAATGCCTCCGCTAGATGTCATCAGCCACGGTGCTGTATTTTGGGTCTTTATCGGAGCTAGACAGCTGATCTGTGGGGCTAGCAGTATTAAAAATTGAAAAAAATAGTTTATCATGTTTCATGTTTTTTACAAGCGATCGCAATACAAATCTCGGCTCAGTTTTAGCATACAAGCCTCGGAGTTTGGTACTGGTCACGCGTCTAGTGGTCAGGAAATTGTACAACATGGCAGCAGCCAAGTGGGGATCATTTTGCCTGGTGAACGCGATACCAATTTATCGCTCTAAGCCCACTCTACCTTGTTGAATAAGAGGCACCATACCTGCTCAAACCAACCAAACCAGAAAGTCCCAAGTGAAGCCAGATGTAGAGGTGGCAGTTGGTGGGAACGCCCCCAAGGGTGCCGAAGTTTGTCCAATAAGCGTCTTTTTGGTTTGGTCACTGGGGGTGTGTCCCTCAACTGGAAGACTCCCCCCGGGTTCACCTCTGGTGGCATCCTGTCAGCCTCCAGAAGCTTCCTACCTCCATGGCGGAGGTAAGCAAAGACAAATAATGGCCGAACTTACGGGGACAGTATGTCACTTCCGATTGGCTATTGTTTTTGAGGACCCGCAGTGGGTAGCGAGTGCTTTAAAACTCTCACCGTCCAGTGCTAATGGCGATGCCACCCAAGATTTACTTATACGCGATCGACATGCATTCCTGATCCTTTAGATGAAAAGAGCGCTTCCTCCACAAAGAAATGACAAATCAACCGAAGGTATCCTGGGCTGCATCCTCAGATCCACCTATTCGACTAGTCTGGTCCACATACCTGAGAACGACTTAAAACCCACAAACCCCTAAACACGTTCAACTACATTGTGAATGGCAAGGCATCGGCGGTAGGCAACTACTTGCCGCAGGGGCCGAAGATATGCGCCGAGCTTCCCTGCAGGGGTCGCCGAGCTGAGCCTTAGTTTAATCAGACAATCTTCCAGAGTTTCTAATGAAAAAGCATTCACTGTCTCATGAAGCGAGCAGACGCCGCCACCTTTGAAGCCGTGCCAAACGGCACCTTAACTCCTTTCTCCAAGTGAAGCCGGCTCCCAGCTTTGAAACCATGGAAAAGCCTAGCCAAACGGCACCTGGTCGTCCCCCCCCCGGATCCCAAAGGAGCAGAGTGAAGTTGATGGATTTCAGCTTTGGTCTTGCTGGCCGGCACGCGTCATATATTTTCAAGGAACGAGGGCTCCCATTGGCCGCTATGCGCCAGTTTCAATGACTGCTACCTCATGGCGCTGCGTGTCCGCGCTGTCAGAACGTCGGTAACACGAAGCGTCCAAGGTCAGAGCAGCCATTGACGCAGACGTCGACTCTGCCATTGACGCAAATATGCTGCAGACGAAATAAGGGAGCGGAAGAATGACATGCATGCTCTCGCATTCACAACTCATAAGACGTGCTTAAGGTGTACCTCAAGTCTTTTTTTATTACGTTTCCTTTGGTGAGACGAGAGTATCTCTAATGCACGACACTGTAGTGTTTTGACTTGCTTGCTTTGCTACTCAAGGTTTCTTTCCAAGATCACCGTGCACATTGCATTTGTATGTGCCGTAACGGCCCATCATTGTACGGAGATGGTCGGTCGAGCTGCACTGGTGCCGCATTCTCACACTGCGCCGTCTGTCGGCAGCACATCGGAGTAGGCTAGCACCGCCTGCCAATGCTGTTGTCCTGCAAGCACCCAGGCTCAGCGGCATCAATAGTCGTCCCTCATCTCGAGAAAACTGAAAGAACTTCACTTGCGACGTTTAGTTTGTGCTGGTGCACATCGGCCGATCAAGAGCAAGACACGGGCATTTCTAGAGCGTAGCTCTCATGCACTTGCTCGCTAGTGAACCAAGAGCTGTTGTGCACCCACCCAGACACAAGGTACAGAAGGTAAACATAAGAGAACCGGAAGCATTTCTCTCTTCCTGTCATGGCAGCCGGAAGTGGTGCAGACACCCTGTATACGCCACCGATATCTATTGTAATAGGCTCTATCACAAATGGGCAGGAGGCCTTTGCTTGACACCAAGCGTTTGAATGCCCATCAAAATAAATAAATCAAAGGTGCCGAAGCACCACCGACTGTGCCGGCGTCACTTGCTTGAGTTGCTAGATAAATGGCGTGTTCAACAAATGAACGACACACTCAGAGTTTTAGTTTGTCACAGGAGCCCTCACTGCAGTTCAAAGCAAAAGCTTACACCAAAGCTCTCTGTACAAGCGCTTGAAATTATACGAATGTGTAGTAGTTAGATAAGTTAGAAGCCCAGTAAAGGGCTTCTAACTTATCGTCTGCTATGCTCTGATGACTTCGAGATCACGAACAACTCCACATTGGCTCTTGGCAACCCTTGCCTCATTGAACCGCATCCCAGTTTGCGCCCGACAAAGTCACAACCCTCAACCACAAACAGGTTGATTTAAAAAAAGAATGGTGTTCTAGCACATACTTTTAATATTTGTGCCATGATTACTAACTGTCATTTCAGGAAAACACGATAAGAGTTCCATCATCAAGGACAACCAGCAAAGGTAAGAAATTGCAGCTTTCCCAGTTTCTCCCATAGAGTCCCATGCATTAGCTGGTGCCAAAGCGATGGCTGGCGGTGGTACCGCTCGACCCCAGCAAGACGAGCCTCAATCCAGCCTACTACAACAGAGATCAGAGGTATACGCTCCTGAAATGAGGCTCTTGTGCGTACCAAGACAACGTAAGGCTTGTCCATATGATGTCAAGTACAGTAAACAACTGGGAGTACCCTTTTTTCGTAGAGTGAATGTACTAGTCGATGTTTAAGAGGAGATGTGCCTTCCACTTTCTCTCATAGACCTTTTCGGAAAATCCCACCAAGGCTCTCTCTACAATCCCACATTAAAGTTCTACACTCGGTATGTCCTGGAAGTGGCTTAATTCCCTCTCACATACGACAACGAGTTCAGAACGAAAACAAAGCAGAACACATCACGAAGCCCATACGCACCCGGTTTTGTCATTGTGCTGCCTTTCTTCGCTTTCTGAAAATGTAAAATGCTAAACAAACATGAACTGCCCCTTCTACTTATGGCTACTCCTTCACGTGCCATACACCAGGCGGATTTTTCTGGTCGCGCACAAGCCACCAAGCTGCGCTTGAAGATTTGTGTTTGTCCTCTGTCTCTCTTGTTCCCTTTCTCCAGGGAATATTTTTCGTCATTCTTGTCCAGCTCGCTTGCACCTTTGCATTTAATTGCATTATAATCATAACCTAAAATTGCAAGCTTTACCCATGTTGATGTTAGACTGGTGGCGGCTGATAAAACCCGTTTGCTCTACTGACGTCCTAACCCCTGGTGAGCTCAGTTGGTAGAGCGCTCGACCTGTAATGGAGAGGTCCCGGGTTCGATACCCGGACCAGGCGGATTTTTTCGGTCACGCACCAGTCACCAAGCTGCGTTTGGAGATTTGTGTTTGTCCTCTGTCCCTCTTGTTCCCTTTCTCCAAGGAATATTTTCGTCATTCTTGTCCAGCTCGCTTGCACCTTCGCATTTAATTGCATTATAATCAAATTCCTGTAGTGCGCCAAAAAGATGATGGGGAGGCGCTGTATATTTCCGGAATCGTCTACTAACCCCAACATCACCTATACTCGTTGAGAGGTTGAGGGTTCAGGAGAGGCTCCTCCCGCCTCTTTCCGCTTTACCAGAGCAGAATGCTGGAAAGGAGGCGACCCCTCTCAAGCATTCGCTCTGCTAGAATGAAGAGTTTAGAGCTTACAATAAGACACTCAACATTCTGGGTAAATGCCAAGTGCCACTATAAAAAAAAAGCATATGGATATAGTTAATGCAAAACAAGTAATGCGACTGTGTGTCGTCTCTTGGGCGTCCACAGATGACATCTCAGCGAACGAGAGGAGCTTGCGGTGGCAAAGAATTTGGGTACCACTCGTCAGAGGACTAGTAACAGCTACCGTTCTCTGGGGATAACAGTAAATGCTTCCCTCATTGGGCGATGGTCATCGCATCAGCGAAGCAGAGCACGTTGCCTCACAGATGAGAAAAGCATTGAGGGACACTACCCAAAAGAGTGAATTCTTGAACCACTTGTCCGATTTAAATGACATTTAAAGGGCTTGTTTCTGTTGATGTTGAGAACACCTGTGCCAAATTTTGTTAACCTGGGTGAAGTACAAAAAAAATTGCAAATGGTCAAAGATGATAGTGGCGTGTACATTGCGCAGGAAAACTATCGTTTTGAAATTACTCATAAATTTGTTGTTTTCATGTGTTATATTGTTCTAGAACAGTTCAGAGCAGATAACTATGGAGGTATATTTTATATTATACTATCTTTCATGACAAGAAAGACACAAAAACACAAATACTGTTTCTTAGATTTCAATCTTTGTCTAAAATTTTAGTTCTTGAGCATAAAAACTGAGGAAAATAAAAAAATACAAGCTCATAGCCATGTTCCTTTTAAAATTCCACACCGAAAAACTGATAAAAATGAATCCAAGTTACGTAATAACAAAACAATAGTTTTTCTTAAATAAATTTATGCCAAAAAGTGGAATGGAGAAAAATGCGTTCAAAGTGCTCCAACCTCAACCTTTTCTATAGCATCGGTGGACCAAATATAATTTATAAAAAATTATCTATGCAGTGTAAACTAATGAAACGTTCTGGGAATACTCTCTAGATATTGGTGGATGTAAATATGACATATTTCAAAATCAACTTTTTTTGCAGAAATTGCTTTTTCTGGGTAGTGTCTCCCCTTAATGCAACGATTGTCCATGATTTCATTACATTAAAGGCGCTCAAGTCGGGCATATATAATGGTGTTGCCTATGAGTCCCACTTGTTGCGTGGAGCCAACGTCAAGGTAAAGGGACACCAACACCCCCAAAAATTTTGTGATTTTTTGCCAGGTGATTTATTATGGCAATCGGAAGTACCCAATCAATATTTTGCTAGTGTCGTGTATATTTTTTAATGAAGTCAGAAAACGCTACTGCTTGAAACCGAAACTGGACTGGGGAGGAAGAAATATGGAGGAGGAGGGGTTGCCAAAAATAATAACGCTGTACAATTTTTTTTTTTTTTTTGATTACCATATTTACAGGTTTTTTGAAGCCACACAGAATGGGTATCATATTTTTTTCTCTCTCTTAGATGCGGATCATCTCTTGCTCGGGTCTATGTCCCGCGCGGCCTTGTAGTCCGCACTCACACTACGCACGCGCAACTCTCCTCCTTCCCTCTCTCCAGCAGCTGCGCGTTACTCTCTCCGCTCTCTCTCTCTCTCTACCAGCTGCGTGCACTGCGCGTGCGTTCGCTTCTACTCACACCGCGCACGCACGCGCAACTCTCCTCCTCTAGTCTCCTCTCGCTTCAAGTGTGAAAAAAAATAAACGGCGAGCGGCGAGCGTTCCAAGTTTCTCTGCCGCGAGCCGCGACGGGGCTCGCGTAGGGGGTCCCGCTAGGGCAGTCGGTGGCGCCATCTCTCGACGTCAGCACGCAACTGACTCTTTCCCTTGGAACCAACACGATGCTCCGCATCACCCCATGGTTCCCCCTCGGGGAAGATGGTGTAATTTTTTAATAGTGAGTGTGTGCTTTTGATGGCCCACAATTTTTATTATATTTGCACGTTGTGTTTAAACCATAAAAAGCGGCACGTGACCACGAAGAAGAGTGAGCGCGACTCAAACCGGAATAGCAGACGGATGCAAGTGACGGCAGATGCAGACGTGCCGCTATTATGCCCATGTATTAAAGGTGTTGCAGACGATAATAAACGGTAGTAGAATAGCAGACAATGCCAGAGGCTGCCGTGTGTCTGCTCGCACGATTAACAGGTGGTGTCAGATGCCAGACTAGATGCAGCGGACGTCACCACAGCCAAGCCCAGTGATGCCAATTTAGCGGATTTTCCGCTAAATCTGGCGGATTATACTTTATTTTTTTACAGGAAAGAAATGAGCCTAGTGGCTAGCAGATTTTTTTTTGATGGGCAATTTCTATTTGTGGCAGATTTTTGGCGGATGCCTCACGCATTGCACAAACTCAAAATTGTTCTTCAAAACACGATTTCCATGTCCTCTAAAAACATTGACACTGAGACTGGCGTAACAAGTGACCGGGAGCCCTCCTCCCTAGTTCAAAGGACAAACAAATCCGTGAGGATTCAGATCGTCAATCGGTTTCTACGCAGGACAAAGTGGGCAAGCTCGCGAGGCACCCGAGCCGTGGACTCGGCGCGACCACCACTAAAGAAATAAAAAAATCAAAACGGGTGAGCAAAATTACACTTATTAACTGGGAGCAAATATTGTCAATACACTCCATCTGGTGTCGAGTTTACACCCTAACTATATGCTTATAGACCAACCACGCGGCCCTTACGTCACGCAGCTGC
Organism: Ixodes ricinus; assembly: GCA_037355805.1. Taxonomy (NCBI): domain Eukaryota; kingdom Metazoa; phylum Arthropoda; class Arachnida; order Ixodida; family Ixodidae; genus Ixodes; species Ixodes ricinus. The sequence goes on along the minus strand of JAZHYW010025847.1, from coordinate 2,098 downwards.
GGTGGTGCTGTCGATGAGCACTGCGCATGTGCAGATGCTTCACTTCACGCAAATTTTGTTTCTCTTGCGTCGCGGCGCCAGTGCCCACACCTGGTGTGGGCAAGCGCCGGCATTGTTTGTAAACAGCGTGCAGGTCTATAAGGCCGCCTGTGGCAAAAACCTGTTCGCCGAGATGACCGAATTTGCCATGTCGATGCTGGAGCTACCCTAATCAGATGCCGAAGTAGAGAGGACGTTTAGTCAGCTTAACATAGTAAACCCCAAACTGAGGAACAAGCTGAAACCTGAAACAGCAAGCGCCATCATGGTGGTAAAAGCAGAACCGAAGCGACACAATTTTAGAGCGCAGCTCTTAGGCGCCCGTTTCCGGCTTGAGCGGCGGCTCGCCGCTAGATTTAGCGGAAAATTTTCCCTTATAAATTTAGCGGAAAATTTTCTCCGCTAGATTTAGCGGAAAATTTTCTCCGCTAAATTTAGCAGAAAAATTTTCCCCACTAAATCTAGCGGAAAATTTTCCCACGCCAAATTTAGCGGGAAATCTTCCCTGCTAAATCTAGCGGAAAACTTTTCCCCGCTAAATCTAGCGGAAAATATTTCCCGCTAAATTTGGCGGGGAAATTTTCCACGCTACATCTAGCGGAAAATTTTCCCTGCTAAATCTAGCGGAAAATTTTTCCATGCCAAATTTAGCGGAAATCTTCCCCGCTAGATTTAGCGGAAAATTTTCCCTGCTAAATCTAGCGGAAAATTTTCTCCGCGGTAGATATAGCGGAAAATTTTCTCCGCTAGATATAGCGGAAACTCTTCTCCAGCTAAATTTAGCGGAAAATTTTCCCTGCTAAATCTAGCGGAAAATTTTCCCCGCCAAATTGTAGCGGGAAATTTTCCTCGTTAAATCTAGCGGAAAACTTTCCCGCTAAATCTAGCGGAAAACTTTCCCGCTAAATCTAGCGGAAAATTTTCCCGCTAAATTTAGCAGGAAAATTTCCCCCGCTAAATATAGCGGAAAATTTTCCCCGCTAAATCTAGCGGAAAATTTTCCACGCCAAATTTAGCGGGAAATCTCCCTACTAAATCTAGCGGAAAATTTTCCCGCTAAATCTAGCGAAAAATTTTCCCCGCTAAATCTAGCGGAAAATTTTCCCTGCTAAATTTAGTGGAAAAATTTCCCGCTAAATTTAGAGCAAAATTTTCTCCCCCCCCCCCTTCGAGGTCACATGACCCCCAGGCCACGTGACACCCCCCCCCCCCGTGCCTTCCCCTCCTCCTCAAGAGCTGCGCTCTAATTCGGCGTAACAGGGAGTTGTACACGGCTTTCATTTTTTTATTCTTATTACAATCTTATATTACAAACTTCCTATGGCAGTTTTAAATGCAATCAGGACATCTGAAATGTATGTGCAACTAGGGGCACTATATCTACACAGTGGGACGAAGGTACCGGGACATTACTGCCTGCTGTGATTGGTCAGCGCCGCACAATGGAACAATCAAAGCAGGCGGCAATGTCTCAATCCCTTGGTGTCGCCGTTAAGGCCCCGAGTCACCTTCCTGGTCCCTCAACAAGTAGCAGCGATTATGTCGAGATGCTGTCAGACGACGACAGAGGTGACGAAGACATCCTCAATGTGTCTTACTCTGAGCTGCGAGTTCTTTGCTTTTCTCTTTTTTCATCAGTGGGAACATTTATAACTTTTAGCCTCATCTGCGATTGCTGTTGACGACAGAACCGCAGCAGTAAAGTCTCTAGTATTCTAATTACCCTCTCTTGAAGACTTTTTTATGTGTTATTTGAGGTCTCACAGTTTTGGGGACCTTTAAGAATGATAAATATTTACACCATGTAAACTTTCACTGTTTATCTCAATAAAACTGGTCTTAGCAAGAAATGAAGCAGATACGTTTTATAATTCAGCGAAATTTGGCAGATTTCTTATTGCTTTTTAGTAGATTTCTGAGGCCCAGTAATGGCAACACTGGCCAAGCCAGTCCAGTAGTATGGACGGGGACATTGATCTGTGGGCAGGGCTTTGAGCACGCAGTGACCTCCACCCAAACTGTGTCTAACAATCAGAGTGTCGAACCGGAACCGAACCGA
>JAZHYW010025846.1:0-41543 GCA_037355805.1 Ixodes ricinus | reverse complement strand
CGGACGTTTTTTCGGTCCCTGCGAAGTCCGAATAATCGGTCGGCGACTGTAAAACAGTGTACAATGTACTAAACCTCTAAGAGTCACAGATACTTTACAAAGACAAGCCACTTCACTGTGGCACAAGTGGGCCACTAGATGTTTGCTGCAGTTCAATGTGACAAATGGACCGTTTGTCGTCTGCAACTACTCGAGCCCTCTCCCTTCTCTACCTCCCTGAATCTATAAAATGCCCAGGTGTGTGCAGACGGCACTGCACTCTAACAAACTGGTGCTGCCCAGAGAGTCAAGAGTGGAATGATCCAAGAGATCGCAAGTTTAGATTTGTGCCCATCATGGAATATGATAATACCTGTTATTGCTGGCCTTTCCAGAAGGAACTTGGGAACAGCTCCAGTGCCTTGGTCACCCTTCTCCTTACGTTCCCTGAAGGTTGTGGAAGCGCAGAGGAAACATTCATGCACACGGAGGCTGCAGTCTAAGAACAACATTTCTCCGGAACACTGCAAAGATATTCTTGCAAAGCCCATTAGGTATAAAGTCTTAAAAACACTCCCAACAAAAAAAGACTGTTTGCATAGAACAGTGACCTAAGAAAACAATGTGTTGCTATGGGCGGAGGCAGCAGAGCGATTGAAGGTACAAACATAAATTCAGTTCACTTGATACGGTTCAACCATTGATAAATGGCACCTGGTGCTTTCAACATGACTCTAGCGCATTCAACAGGTGTTACTCAGGATGCCTGACCCAGCAGAACTCACAAATTTATAAATTTGTTGTACAAAGAGTTCTACCGTAAGATCCCGTAAGGTGCCCTCCCCAGAGAGATCACCCATCCTGTCTTTCTGGCAAAATATCCTTAACATAAAAATTCGGAAACATCGCCCACCTTCACGATTCCCATCGGACACCACGCAATGTTCGACGGAATCCACATCAACCATGCGATCTGCGGTACTGGTATGCGTGTGACGAGCGAGTTCGCAGCGGGTTCCCGCATTTTCGTCCGCAATCTGTGCGCAGCAATATCGGTTTCCGTGACACGCGAGTTCGTAGTGAGTTCCTGCATTTTTTTGTTTGCGATCTGCGTGCTTGTAGCTGGTTCTCGCTGTACATGCAAGTTTGTAGCTAGTTCCCGCATGTTTCCTCGCATGCGTGTTGCATTCGCAGTCTGCAGTATCCTTTTCCGTGACACAGAAGTTTGTAACAAATTCCTGCGTTTATCGCGTAGCATGAATTTGCTGTGTCCACGATCTGCGGAATCAGTTCCCACGTGGTTTGTAACGGGTGCCCGTGTGTTTATAATATTTTTATAAAGTTTTGCTGTCTTATACCAAAGAATAGCCCACCTCATGTTATCCCCATTTATCTCTTCATTTTGGGTGAGCGCCCTTACGGGATTTTACGGTATGTTGTTTGGACGAAGGCAGCAGAGGAATTGGAGGTGCAGACGTAAATTCAGTTAATTTGATATGGATCAAGCGTTGACAAATGGCATGTGTGCTTTCAACATGCCTCTCAAGTGCATTTAAGGGGAGATGCAAGTCGAAAAACAGCAATGATTTTCAAAAATTGTGAGTTCGTTTTAGAGTGTTTTATAATTTTTGATTCTTCATATGTTAAGTATAAAATAAGTACTGAATATGATCGCAAAATTAGTTAAATACGCATTTGAAGAACTCCCGGTGACCCAGAGCATGATAGATGCGAGCCATTTTACGTGGGCATGGTTTTTTAAATTGTGCCGTCGCCCACCATCACATTTTTTTTTTTAGAAGTAGGCCAAATCGTTTTCTCTTTGTCGCATTCTTCTGCAACTTCAATTTCTCACACAATTTTTTTTTTTTTTTTTTGCGAAATAATATTGTTTTACATTTATGGCAATATTCTAAAGTGGTTTTCTCTTTTTGCAATTTTGAAGCATCTTTACAGTTTGTGCAAAAAATGTTTAGTTCCTAATATTGTCCTACCACAATCAAATTTGCCATGTACATGCTTTAGGATATGTAGAATGAAACTATCAAGGTGAAATCAGAATGCATATTTTGATAGTTAGGAAAATTTAAAGAAACTTTTCTTAGCCCCTTGAAAATGGTGTTTTTGCGATTTCCAATTACTGTAAACGACTTATATTTACAGGCTATATATTTCGTGATTTAGGTCAAAGCTGAAGTTTTTGGAATAATTTGCGGGTTCTACTTTCGCGACGTGGTGGGAGCTCAATAGAGATTCCAATGTGTTTACATTGGTACAGCGGTGATGTGAGAATATGCGCTTCACTGTACAGTTCTTTTTCAATCTCTGTCAGTGTCTATGGCAAAAAATATGCAACCAATCAGAACGAAGCATCCAACCCACATGGACGCCTTGATGAAGTTCCTACACATCAAAGGGCTTTGAAACCGAGTGTGAGCTACTAACACATTGACTGGACCGAGTTAGAAATGAACGCTTACGCAGCTCTTGCATACAATTCCTGCTTCATGTCGCGCTGATGTCGAGAATGTATAGGCCTCGAATCATCAACTTAGGAGTATCTTCAACTTCTTCCTTCATCAGTAAACAGAAGGTCGCCATTAGTATAACAAATATGCCATGTTTTTGTAGATGATGATAGTGATCAAAGTGGCCAGACTGAATTCTGGAAAGGGTCTACTGAGCGGAGAGCGGCACTTTTTTAAAAATGGCTCCACTAACAACTTTTCGGTAATGTGAACAGTGGATCTACTATGCATCTCATGAACATTGTGAGTTAGAGAAATGGCAGCCTGTCACAACAGAGCTTTAATGAGGACTGGCTGACACGAAGGGCATGCCCTACTCAGATGAGCGGACGGCAACAATGATGATTGATGAAGAATGAGAATTAATATCTCAACACATCACACCAGAGGTGGACTAAACATTTCACCGCCCTAAGGCAGCCTTTAACAATGCACCCCCACCCCATTCCCGCTCCCCATGGTTAGTGACTATGGGGAGCAGGGAGTTGGGAAGGACAAATAGCTAAGCTCGAGTTAAATTTTTTTTTTTTTTTTTAAGTAGCTAGATTTTGAGCTAGAATTTCCAAAGTAGCTAAATTTGGAACTAAAATAAAAAAAAAAGAGCCAATTAATTTGGGGGAGCCACAAATTGGCACGTCACTCCAAAATTCCACTGCCCTAGGCAGCTGCCCACTCTGCCTATTGGTAAGTTCGCCCCTGATCACACTATACCAAACGTTTCATCGAACGTCGGCCAAAGTTTTGTGCAAAAACTATGCACCATGCCTGTACTGGTCACTATCAAGGGGTCTATTGACTGAGGTACTATCACAATCCATAAGCAATCCATACGACCTGAAACACCTGAACCAACCTTTTTCTCACAGCTCTCTCAAAAACAGGCAGGTGCAACAAAGAAGCATGAAGGACTGTTTCAGCTCATATTGAACGCAACAGAACATACCACATAAAATAAATAATTTTTTAATTTAGATGGACACAATTCACCTTCTAATTAGTGAAAATAAACATATAGTTCCAATCAGAAACTTAATGGGCATTATTGAAAACAACTAAATTGGTAAATTTAAGACAGATTTCGAGTGCATGTCTTGTTTTTCTGAGTATTGAAAATAACTCGAAAGCGGTTTTTCTGTCTCTTATAGCCTGCCTTTACGCTCTGCCAACCTTGTACCTAGAGCACCACTGCACTTCCCACATACTACAAGTCATTCTAAAATTCACTGATTTACTGGTTTTTGATTAAGCTTAGCAAGTTTCTAATTGGAACCATACGTCCCTTTTTACTAAACCAAAAAAAAAATTGATTATACAAAGCTAATTAAAGACTCAATTATCCGAAACACTATGTACCTCTCTAGAGTGGCCCCTAGACAGTGACTAATATTGTTTTCCACTAAGACATGTAGTTTTCACAAAAAAAAGTCTGGCCGATGTTCAGTGAAATAACGGGTATGTTATTTTCTCCTTTTACTCTAGTCTTGTGCAAAAAAAAAAAATAGGTAAATAAAATCACAAAATATTGCCCAAGATCCTAGAGGGACTTCAAGTACTGCAGGTGGAAGCTGGCATGAATATCTCGGGCTGGTTTGTACCCTCTTGCGTCACGAGGGACCGAAATGAGGTTTTGCACGGGTGAGATGGTATACCCTGTTGCAGGTTAAGAAAAGCAGCAAGAGCTCTTCCTGCATAGTCTTCCACCCTTGCAGTATAACAGAGCGAGAGTTGGGGAGGGTTCATTGGGAAGTTTCGATTGTACCATACTGTCATTCTTTCCGACCAGCACTGTGGCACTGCGAGTAATACACTGCAGCAGGAATGGCTACGGGAAAATCCTAGCTGCCTCCGTCGGACACAACATCTGCCGGATGTTATACTCCGTCCTGATAAGGCAAGGTTGCTCCTTTCTCGTGTTTTGTTATCTTAACCAAACTTCCTGGTATGTAATTCCTGGGTTTTGCAACAGTAGCAAACATCCACGTCAGCCATCAGATTCTCCGCAACTGACATAACAAGTTGACAATTTTTTTTAGACCGATTGTTGGCACAGGACACACTACCCCAATTCTGGCATTGAGAAATACATCATCACAGCACACTTGTCACTCCTCTGTCTCGCCCCAAAATCTAGAAGTCACTCAGGCAAACGAAAGACTGCCGAGCTATGTTCCAAAACAAGAAGCAAGCAGGGAAGACATCAGCTCAGACTAACCTTGGCGAAGCATAGGGGTAGAATGGGAGCAGTAAATTGCCAGGATCCCCATGTGACATCACTCCAACGCTGCCGGGTGCATGAAACCAAAACTAGCTCGTTGCACCTCACTTTTATGCGACACCTCATACTACTGTAGGGCCCCTTCTGGAGCCTGCTATAAACTTGCATTTTGGTCTTTAGTAAGCGACAAGGACAAATTAGAAACAAAGAAATCCTTCATCTGTACTTAGGGTCAACAGGCTCATGCTACTGAACTGTATGTTTAATATTTCTTATAAATGTTCATGCCCGATATTAAAAAAAAAAAAAGAAACCTCCATTGCTTCATTAGGGAATGCATACTACACATTGTCTAACCACAAGTTAAAGCGCAGTCGACGCTACGAGCCAAGAGTGCCAATCAAGCAGTGCTGAAAGAGCAATGCCACAGCATTCGTTGCCTTTCTGCATGCACATCATAACCAGATAATCCAATCAAGTGCAGAGAGTAAGTCATGACCTTGCAATTTTAGTCGGTGCATTTATATCTGTGCCTCCCAGCCTTTGACTGAACTCTATGGCTTGTGGTGAAACAGGGTATTAGCCGCAAGAAGTAAAAAGAAATAGTAAATGGAGGAGATGTAACTGGCAGCAAGTACACCAATTTTAAAGTACAAGTACAGCATTAGAGTCAAAGGGCCTATATGAATAAAGAAATAACTACAGTGAGCGAATTTCTACAAATTATGTAAAGATAGATCAATGTATTAGTTCGTTGGGTGGGTTGACAGTATTATTATAAGTCTAGGACAGGGGTCTGCAACTCGCAGCCTGCGGGTCGAATCCGGCCTTCGAGGCAATATTATGCAGTCACCGGCATGCCACCAGAAATGACCCCTCCCCAAACACCCACACCAGGACCGGGCATATTAACTCTGAACAAGTTCAAGAGATTTGCCAGATGGAGTCACTGATCAGCTGATTCTCAAGCAAACAATAGCTAAAAAGTGAATTTTTTGTAGCGAACAAATTTTTAAAGTTTTCTGCTGGCCTCCCTGAATTAAAGTTTTCTAACTTATGATATCTCACAGAAAACCTGATAGAAGTGTTCCCTACAGCATGTATACATATGCAAACATACTTTTTGAGGATGAAGACCATAAAATCAAACGTGGGTCTTGCAAATGACAGATGAGAACCTCCAGAATGTTTTACGGCGCTCAGTTAAAAGTTTTAATGTGAATGTTCACACCCTGGCAAGCAACATCGAAAACCCAAAATCTTACCGAGAGGGGGCTCGAGCAATATCTTACGTCACATGTGCCTGAATGAAGAGAACATCTTTACATATCATTTCGAGTGTACAATAGTTTTATCTTTAATTTTTTGTAAACTAATCCCCCCCTCCCTCCCCCCCCCCGACTCGGTTTCTCGGTATGGCGCGTTCCGTCTCTGTTTTGGGGCAATGTGGCCCGCTGCAGTGAAAAGTTGCTGACCCCTGGTCTAGGACATCATAAAATACACACGAGAACTTTTCCACAGAACCACTTTGCAAATACTTGTATCAAATAATATTTCAAATAACAGATCACTTCACATGTGTAATAATTTATGGCATCAGGGTATTAATGAACTAACTATCAGAGGTAACTGCAAATATTGGCAAGCAAGTTTGTGTGCATGAACAAATGAGAACAATACTTTTGAGTGTGAGGATATCCTGCTTGAACTAATATCATGTCTCTGAATTTGATGGTTTCTTGAACTAATATCATGAGTCTGAATTTGATGCTAAGACACTATCAAGTTAACCTTGACCTACAGAAGCATGCACCTATTGGAAGCACACTGCTCTCTTCATGAATGAGGCAGAAAAGCCGGCAGTTGATACTTCAGTCCCATGTTCCAGGGAAAACAAAAGGCTACCGGATGGCCAAAACACCATGCTTTTCATGCAAGGCTCGTCAAAATATTAGGCACTGTAAAAAATCAGCCATCTGCGTTAAGTCCTCATTTGAAAGTCATTGTTCCCGCTCACCCACAAAAATGCACGGCAAAAGGGCTGACACACATACCTGAACTCGGCACACTGCCATCTCCTACTGCATGGCAAAGTTTGTCTGCTATGGTCACCAAATGTCAATTAGATACACATGCAAACGCAGTGTGTGAAGCCAGCGACAGTCGCGCCATTGTCCAAACGCTGTCTGCTACCAACGTAACGTAGGGCTCGAAGCTAGGCTTCCAAACAGACCGCGCTAAGGCAGTCACGCCTCGCTTTGCTGCGCTCCAATTGGGGAAAATTGACTATAATCTCAGGCCCAAGCGTACACCAAACCTCACAAAAAACTCTAAGGGTTTTTAGGTGACCACTTCCTGCTCTCAGCGTAAACTTTCTCAATGGCCCATTTAGCTTTGGCTAGCATTGCCACATTCATTTTAGCAGATGGCATTAGAAAGATGAAATCTGCCGTTGCTGGCTTCAAACACCGCATTCACGAATTCGTCCATAACGAAGACGTTTCGTTGCCATGGTGATGCTGACCATAGCAGTCGGACTTTATTCTGTGGAAGGAGATGATGGCAGGGTGGCGAGATCAAGTGCATACTTGGGCTCTTTCAGCGTGCTTTTCAATGGGGGAGTGTGAACAAAAAAAGTTTGAAATACGGACTTAAAGCAGATGGCTGATTTTCTCCAGAAACTAATATTTTGATCAGACTTACATGAAAAGTATGTGTTTAGCTTGCAATTTGAACAAGTTTTTTGTACTGCAACATGGGGCTGAACTGCCGATGTGCCAAAAAGTCAACACCCAGCCATAGAAGGAAACAAAATGCAAGCACAACCATAGGTCTACCATTGCTCTGAAAGAGGTGACGACCACACATCTGAAAACAATAGTAAAAGCTGGAAGCTCAAAGGCACATAAAGCAAGGTAGCATATTATCTAGCCAATATCCCGAGGTTTCTAATGAGAAAATAGAACATTCAGTCACCTGCTCCTAGACCTTCGCCTGGGTGAACGAGAACGTCTTCTGGGAGACCTGCATGAAAAAATGAAGCTATAACAAAACGCCTACAGAAAACAGCTGTGCAACAAAGAGCAAAAACATGTGCACGCACCGGCTTCGTCTGCGGCGTGGTGACCTGTTTCGGGGTCTAGGAGACGAGGAACAGGATCGGGACCTATGACGCTCTGAAATTATTGTGCTGATTATTAAATAAAGGTAAATCAGGAAGTAAAGCTGACCCAGCATCTCCCCCAGAAAAACCATCTGGGTCTTAGCATATCCTCCTGCAACATCAATTACACCCGGAGCATAATTATACTGGTCATTCAACACCTGAAGCATAAAAGTTCTTTGCCTGTCATCTCCTTGAGTATCACATTTTCAGGTGTTGAGCATTCTCACGAGAACTTTTCAACTCAGTTCGGAACCACTTTATGCAACAAATAGTTATCATCATAAATGGAAGTCACTTCTTTATGAATAACCTTCGTAATAATATGTCTTCCCCAAAAGATATGCACTACAACATGCTATTCTGTTGTTGTAAACTCTTTGCACGTAGACACCATCTACTGAAAACAGCTGTGTATCATGTGTGCGCGTATCTGTCCAGCATCCCAGGTAACCAAAGGTGAAATCTCACGACGCACACTGGAAGCTTGTTACTCGTCCTGTTCTAGCCTGAGGCTTGCTTAATGAGTAAGCTTCATAACTTTGCAATACAGTACACATCTTTGCTAATCCAGCGCTGCATCCCACACACCGCATAAAGATATTTTAGCATACACGGTACATACATAGCAAGCAGCCATAGAGTTTGAGACATGGAGGTACTCTCGTTTATATGCTTAAAGGGGCACTGACACACCAAGGGTCATTTTTTTTATCTAAAACGATGCATGTTGTAATCATAGACACGCAAAAAAAAAAAAAAACGCATTGCAAAAAAAAGTTTTTACATGCGCACCCACTTTTTTATTTTTGGCGCCCCTCCTCTCCCATTTTTCGCCTCCTCGCTTTTTTGATTCGTGACGTCAAGAATCATGAAATTTAGAAGCTTTGTAGGCGACATTTCTATAACATTTAATAACGGCAATCATAAAACATGTTTTTTAACGCAATTGAGAACGCACTGCGGCCCTTCTTTTTGAAATACCAAAAATCGGAGTCCGTTGTGGTGCCGCCTCCTGGATTTGTATCCTCCGACGGAAAACAGGTGACACCGCTCAAAACCGGTCTGCCGGCGCTCGCTCCTTTCCTCCTCGCTTTGGGTCGCGATGGCAACAGCACGGAGTAGTGAAAGAAAGTGGACTCTCAGGACTCCGCAATATTTGACGTCAACGCACCGGCGCGGATCGCGCGGGAACTTCGAATTCGGCATTTGGAAATTGTTTTCTTACTTCACAAATACTAAATTCCCAAGTTTCGAATTTTGAGGGTAATGTCCTGGCATCATTTTCAATCGTTCGGATAATAAAAAAAATTATGATTTTGATGTGTCAGTGCCCCTTTAATATGTCCGACTGAACTCTCAATAGTTCAAATCTGTGTATGACCGTGTCATTTGAACTGAAAATGACTTGATCTTTGGGGTACACTTTAGTGTCAGGAAAGGGAACAGAAATGTTCTGACTTGCCTCTTGCAGGTCTGCGCTCTCTCTCTCGTTCTCGGTCTGCATCCCTGTCGCGAATGGGATCTCGGGCAATGTCCCGGGTGGCATCGCGGATACTGTCCCACTCCCGCTCGCGGGACTTTGATCTGCTCCTGTGGCGCTCTGAAAGCCCAGAAAACTGTTTGTAAAACTACAGAGGCCTTAAGGGCCACTGAAAAGAACAAAAATGTTGTTTTTTAACAGTCTAGTTGGGACACGCGTGTCAAGAAATAAAATATATGCAAAAACTTTTTAAAGCAATATTGATGGCGTGAGATTTCTTTTAGATTCTGCGCGCAAAGCCGATCCACCTCTCCTAAATGCCGAGAGAGAAAACAAGTGGAAAGGAGGTGACTACCAACTAAATTGCATCTCGCGCCGTCAATATTGCTCTAAAAAATTTTCGCGGAAAATTTATTTTTTTACACGCAAGTCCCATTCAAACTGTTTAAAACTTTTTTTCTTTTTAGTGGCTCTTTAATAAGCTACTACCATAATGTCAAAATTTTCTTGTACACCGAACTCTGCAGGATCCTAAGATCCCAAATACACAAAGTTTGAAAGAAAGACAATTTTTGCACTCTGCTCCACGACCGCAAACATACAAATCGGACGATTTTTACCGAACGGTGTCTGCTTGCTTTATTTTTTGGCAACTTGTGTCGAAGCCCGAACAACAAGACAGGCTGTGAAGGAGCCACTGTAAAGCGATACTTTGAAAGTTTCCTATCTACCATGCAAAGCATGCTGGCACCTGGCATGCACCGATATGCTGGCGGGTAAATATGGTGCGATTCTGCTGCACCCAAAAGGACAAAATTTGCTGTTTATATTTCTTGCTTTGCTCAGCCAGTACGCCAGCCAGCCAAAATGGTGACACATCCATGAAGTATTTACGAAAACTCAACAGCCAACCAATCTAAGGAGACAGACATCTAAACTGTCATCGGCACAACGGGCAAGGAACTGGTGACTCTTTCCTTCCCCTCTGGGTTCCAAATCTGGGTGAAGCTTTTAAAGTGGCAGCATAAATCGACTTCGTCACGTATTGTGCAACGATTTACCACAGAGGTGCCTGAAGGTGGTGGAGACATCACATCAAAATTTCAACAAACAAATTTACCTGAGTAAAAAGGAAAAAAACAATAACTGGTTTTCTCTACCTATGATGGCCGTCCGTTAACCGCGCACGCTCCGATTGGCGCAACAACCGACAGATGGTGGCAGAGCGGGCCCAGCGGCTGCCCGGCGGTTTACGGCAGCTCAGCAGCCGCTCAGTCGCGACAAAAGCAGACAACCTTTTCGAATGATAAATGGTGCATGCTTTTCGATACTTTAATTATTAGTGAATGCATTCCTTTAGAGTGCAGCTCTTAGGCGCCCGTTTCTGGCTTGAGCGGCGTCGCCGTAACCGCACGGTGCATTATGGGAAACGCTCCATAATGCAACGCGCGGGACCGTCATGACGTGACTCGTCAGCCTCGTGACATCACGAGGGTCACCGGTGACATCACAAGGGAACGTCACCGCGGTGCATTATGGGACGTTTCCCATAATGCACCGCGCAGACCAGTTCGGCACGATGACGTTTCAACACCGCACGGGAGGGAGGAGGAGGAGGGGGAGGAGGAAGAGGGAAGAGGAGGAGGGAGGAGGCTAGGAGCACAGGAGGAGTAGATGAGGAGGGAGGAGGACAGGGTACGAATGAAGAGGAGGGGCATACCCTCCTCTCCTCCTCCTCAAGAGCTGCACTCTAATTCGGCATTACAGGGCGTTGTAAAGGTCACATTTTTCGTTCCCAATAAAGCACATTAAATTAACACAAAACAAATAAAACCGATGGTTCGTCCAGTAAATTCAGATACATGTCTGCTTTAGGCGAGACCGGGCAGCTCTTGAACCTCCAGGGCCGCACTGCCGCCATCTGTTGGTTGTTGCACCAGTCAGAGGGTGCACAGTTAGCAGACAGGTGCCATATTCTTTAAATAGAAAAAAACATTAAATTATTTTCTTTTTACGTACGTAAGTTCGTTCTTTGAAAGTTTGATGCGATGCTTCCACCCCTTTCAGACACCTCTGTAATAAATCATAGCGCAATATGTCACCAAGCCGATTTATGTGGTAAGTTTTAAGGCTTTACCCGGATTTGCGACCCCACAGTATCTTGCTCTAAATTTCATCTCATTAAGGCATCTACTCCACCACTTTGTATATTACCGCACTTCTCCAGACATTTTCCACCAATCTTCTAAACCTTCTCTTCGTGATTGTAATTATTTTATCCTCCATGCCCATCCAAGTGATTATTATTCCTGTTCTTCGATGCGTATCCAAGTGATCCTGATGATTTGCGGCTCTTCTCTTTCGATTGGGCGGGGCCCATAGGGTTTGAGACCTAGAATGTTTTCTTTTATGTTTTTTATCCCCTTGTTGCAAATGTTTGTTTGTATGTATGTATATTTGCAGCGCATTCTCTTTGAAACGAGCGTCTATAAGACACTCGTTTCAAAGTGCCATCGATGCGATGGCACTGGCGAAGGATGACATGTCTTGCAGTGCTTCGCTGAAAGACGTGTGTGGTTCGTGTGCAGCGCTTCTACTCGAAGCAACAATATCTTGTTTGTTCAGCCGGCTGTGGACGTAAATTTCACTGAAAGTGCCTCAACGTCGGCCTCGATGAGTATGTTTACATGGAAACGGGAACAAGCACGTTCAAGTGTTCTGGCTGCACTCGGCGACATAGCCTATCTCCGAAAGTCACTGGCGCAAAAGCCTCGACCGCCAATGACGATTTCATCGACCCAGAGGGTGAGTCAGCCGCAGCGCAAGAAAGTCCGTTCATCCACGCGGGCGTTGTGCAACTCAACGAAAACTTGGCGAACAAGCTGGAAATTCTGACGGCGGAATTCAAGTGCCTCAGAGTGGAAAACCGAGGCCTTCGCTCTGAGGTACTGCAGCTCCGCAAGACCGTCCTGGACAGAATCCCACTCATGTCGCCGTCGCAGCCGCGTTATGCAAGTATCGCCGCTGGGACCCCGGCTACCCCCACACCTGGGCTTCATGCCCCTCCTGCGTCAACGCGGCTCCCGCTGATTGTGCAGCCTCGACCCTCGTCGACGGTTACTCATGAGAACCAGCCCGGCCGTACGTCATCAAGTCCGGACATAGTGAGTGCTGACGAAAATGATTTCCCGCCACTGAGTTCTGGATTACTCGGTGACTTAGGCCCGAATTCGGCGACCAGGGGGACGACGGTTTCATTCCTGTCAAGCGCCGGCAACGAGCCAAGCCATTGTCTGGCACTGCTAAACCTAACAAGGTGAATGCTGTTTCCCCGACCGTACGACGCTTCGCTTTGTTTGTGTCTAGGCTCGACCCAAACATATCTGCGTCGGACATTGCGGACCTCGTTGAACCCTTCCTGGAAGGAAGGACGGTTGTCTGTTCGAAGATGATAACTAGATTTCTTTCATACTCGTCGTTCCACTTGGCTTGTGACGAAGCAGCGTTTGCAGTGCTAAACGTACCTGATGTTTGGCTGGAGGGCAGTATTTTTCACCAGTTTTTCGGTCGCCTTGATAGTACACGTGTTCAAAACGAGGAAACAATAACACCCGAAAATGGCGGCAACGCCCAGTGTCTTCTACCAAAACGTGAGGGGCCTACGTACGAAGGCCGACGAGTTTATGCCGAACCTAGCTACAACTAAGTATGATGTTGTTTGCCTCACGGAAACTTGGCTCTGAGATGGGATACCGGACTCACACTACCTTACACCTAGCTACAAGGTGTATCGCCAGGACAGAGATTACCAGACCACTGGACAAAAGTATGGAGGTGGCGTTTTAATTGCCTGTGAGTCATCTCTTTCGTCGCACCATCGCCCCAACGTGGAATCATATTCCGAGTGTGTTTGGCTAGAGATAAAGGCAGGCGATGGCTTTAACTACCTAGTCGGTAACTATTACTTTCCACCACTTTATGACAAAGTCCTTTTTATAGAACATTTTGATAAGATTAGTGAACAAATAGATTTTGCGAAGTACAGAGTACAGGTTTATGGAGATTTTAATCTTTCTGGAGTAAATTGGTCGCTGAGATCTGTTAATGGCAAGAACCTTAAAACGACAAATAAGGCATCCTGTTTATTTTCGTTCATAGACTACTGTGGCCTCGATCAGCTGAACACAATCGAGAATAGGGCTGGAAATGTCCTTGACCTCGTTCCATCCAACATCTCAGTTAAATATGTGATCCCTGTTATAAACCCCTTAGTGCAAATAGATGTGTTTTACCCACCGTTCGTAGTTGTATTCCGCCTTCCACATAAGAAGCCAGTATCTCGTGGTCACTCAACCTATCGTTACGCCAAGGGTGATTATTTGAGCATGAATAAATACTTCCAAAACTTTGACTGGAGCGTGGTTCTTGCCATGACTGATACTGAGTTGGCGTCCGAGACTTTTTCTTCCATTGCTAAAGACGCTATTGACATGTTTGTGCCACAGCACATTTCCAAGCCTTCAGTTTATCCTGATTGGTTTTCTATGGATTTGAAAACCTATCTGCGTAAAAAGAACATTTTCATAGACTTTTTAAACGAACTGGATCAGATTTATTTTACGTCCAGTTTAGCATATATCGGGCTCTAACTAAAAAGTTGTACTCTAGAGATAAGCACTTGTACCTTGACCGTGTAGAGCGCAGCTTGAACCGATGCCCAAAAGATTTTTGGCGGTTCGCAAAACAGCACACACGTGATACCAACCAGGGGATTTGCCTACGCAACCACTCAGATAACGACAGCTATGTTTCCTTCCCTATTGAGGTTGCAAATGTTTTTGCCGATTACTTTAGCAACTGCTGTTGTACCGGGCAACAAGCTGTCCGGTCCACGGATATCAAGATTGACTGCCATGACTTTTTGTCTTGTATTAGAGTAGACCTGGAAGAAATAGCTGAAGCCATAAAAAATCTAAAATCAAAGTTATCTTCAGGGGCTGACTCTATCCCATCCTTCATCATCAAGCGGTGTGGTGAACTGTTCATACCCATCTTAGGGCACACTTTTAACCTTTCTCTTAGTTCTGGAGTTTTTCCATCGTTGTGGAAATCTGCGGTTGTTGTACCAATTTTCAAAAGTGGTGATCGATCTATTTCTAGTAACTATTGACCAATATCTTTATTGTCGGGGTTTTCAAAAGTGTTCGAGCGCGTTATGCACAAACAAATTTTTTTTTACTTCCACCGGAAATTCGATGTTTGCCAGCATGGTTTTCTGACTGGACGGTCGGGTGAAACTAACCTGTGCTCATTTTTGAACTATCCTGTCCCTGTTGTTATGAACAGAGGGCAAATTGATTGTATTTATTTTGATATGTCAAAAGCATTTGATAAAGTGAACCACGAGTTGTTATTACGTAAATTTTCTTTATATGGTTGTTGCGCACAGATGTGTAAATGGTTCCAAAGTTACTTATCATGTCGTCCCAACAGCGTTCGCATAGATAACAGTCGCTCAAAATCTTTCTTTTCCAATTCCGGTGTTCCCCAAGGGTCTATTCTTGGTCCCCTTTTGTTTCTCATTTTTGTAAACGATCTATCGTCCAATGTGAAAAATGCTGAGGTGTTGTAATTTGCAGATGACATTAAGATTTTTATGAATGTTCGTACTCTCGCTGACTGCGATACTTTACAGCACTACGTGTCGCGAATAGTTCAGTGGTGCAAATTGAATGACTTGTCACTGAACCCTGTAAAAACAAAGGTACTAACTTTGTGCAAAACGTTATAATTAGGGCTCCGTGTTTTCGGATAAATCCGAAAAACTCAGAAAAACACCCGCCAGTTAAATTTTTGTCAATTCGGATTTATCCGATAAACTCCGAATTGTTATGTGCCCATGCCACCCCCCCCCCAACAAAAAAAAAAAAAGTTTTTTTGTTTTTTTTTATAATTTGAGCAGCGCAGGATCAATGGTCCTGGGAAAATGACACCATAATTATCTTTCAAGCCCCGGACCGTTGTCAAAAGGGGGTCTTATGGCTTGTCTCCTCAAGGTTGGTTCAGGGAAACAGGTCATCGTACCATTCGTGTCACGACAAAAGCCACTCTTTTGGTTTCCAGTTTGGGCCATGGGATTTGGGATTTAGAGAAAGGAGACGGTATGTTTCTGTAACAGTGAAAGCTATGGACCATAGAGATTGTATAAAATAGGGAAGAGAGGGGCAGTTGAAACTTCTCTATTACATCATCAACCACTCCACCCCGCGCGGCCGCGGGATAGATTGATGGGATGACTACGAGCTTCCTTGCGGCTACCTCTGGCAGTTAATTGATTTTAAGGTATCGACGTTTATCGAAGCCACACTTGTGTGCGACTTTTGTCGTGGGACAAATTAGTATTGCCAATGACACAAACACCAAATTCAACTGAAGAAATCTTAAGTGATACAAGCGCGTTTTATTTTTTATCTGGCATACGTTTGCATCCGGTTATTATTTATTATTTTTTAATAGGAAACACTGCAAAATTAATCACCGAATGTCGGAGAATTGGGGATTTACGAAAAATAAACTCCGATAAACACCAAATTTTCGCTAAGAAATAAACTCCGAAAAACACCCTCCGAATTTCACGAAAAATAAACTCCGAAAACACGGAGCCCTAGTTATAATGTAATACATAATAGTTATCTACTAGAAGGCATTCCTATCGAACGTGTATCTTCTGTAAAAGATCTTGGCGTGTGTATAGATAGTGCATTGACGTTTATTCCACACGTGTCATCTATTGTTGGCAGAGCAACTAAGATGCTGGGACTGATATCTCGCATCACACAGCAGTTTAAAAACCCAGCCTCTATTATTTGTTTATTTTGCTCCCTAGTAAGATCACGGCTTGAATTCGCATCTGTAGCATGGAAGTCAATATCTGGAACGCAGTCAGCGAAAATTTAAACTGTGCAAAAGCGTTTCGTCCGTATTGTTTATGACCGCTACTTTCAAGGGCGTTTTTATTATGATCATTACTTTCTCGTTGATAAGATTTCTCTGAGCCCATTGTTTGAAAAAGGGCCGAGCAAAACTTAATTTTTCTACATAAGGTAGTAAACGGGATGATAGATAGCGATATGCTTTTATCCAGAATTAACATTCATCTCCCTTCTCGGTTAACTAGGAACCATACTGATTTTTACTGAAGTAACCGAGAAAAGGACGACTGACAACCTCGGAGTGGCTGCTAACGTGGAACGTTTTAATCAGCTGCCCTAGCCCTTTTCGCCCCGGCTGTCGTCTCGTGAACTCGTGCTAGCACTCGCGCGCTATGCGGTGATGCCGTGACGTAGCAGTCTGTTTGTGCCCGCGACACGGGCAGGCGCGAGTGCACGCGCCGTTTACGATGACGTAGCATTCCCTCCCCCTTAAAAGTTCAATCTGTCCGGTGGTTTCCGCTTGCGCGTCGAACGCCTGGGCAAAGCTGTCGCGACAAACGCGCATTCCTGGAGTAAGTGACAACCTAGTGCTCGAGGTCTGTTCGATGATCTTGTCGTGCTCTTGTTCTTCCTCTCCTCCGGGAAAGTAGCCACTCAACCTCGATCTAGGTTGAAAGCCCATCAGGTGTCCTGACCTTGGAATGTTGTCAGGACTAAGCCCACCAAACAGCAGGCAAGTGGTTCTTGCTTCCGCTGTGGGGGTAATCATCTAGCACACCAATGTCGTCACGTGGGCAGCGTCTGTTTCAAGTGTGAGCAGAGAGGACATTTGGCACGGGTTTGCAGATCCAATACATGTCAAACGGAAAAGGTGAGACCCAGGAGTGGGCCGAGACCTGTCCACAACGTGAATGACGAGCTGGGAGCGCCGGAATCCAAACCGGGAACACAGGAGGCGTACGACCTTTGGGCGCTTCAAGCGGCTGGACCAGAACCAATGCGAGTCGAAGTTGCCGTCAACGGAGTGACATTGAACATGGAGTTGGATACCGGTGCCAGCGTGTCAACCATTAGCGAGAGGAAGTTTACGGAGCTGTTTCCTTCGGCGACGCTGGAGCCATCGGATGTCCAGTTAAGAAGTTTTTTTGGCGATATGAAGCCTGTGGTGGGCAAGCTTGAGGCAACCGTGAAGCTGGGCGAGAACGAGCGCGTTCTGCCCTTGTTCGTCGTAAAGGGCCCGTGTCCTACGCTTTTCGGAAGGAGCTGGATGAAGGAATTCAAGCTAGGAATCGTCAAGCCAGAAGTCGTCAACGCTGTGACGTCCGTGGAGGAAGCGGTGAGCCAGTTCCATGAAGTATTTTCGGAAGGACTGGGTACCTTTGATGGCGTGGCCGCCCAGATTACCGTACAGGAAGGTGCTAAACCAAGATTCTTCAAGCCGCGAGTCGTCCCGTTCGCGTTACGAGACAGAGTTACTGAGGAGTTGCAGAGGATGGAGCGCGAGGGCGTCATTCGACCAGTGAAGACGTCCGAATGGGCCGCGCCCATCGTTCCCGTAGTGAAGCGGGATGGCCGTGTTCGCCTGTGTGGCGACTTCAAGATAACAGTCAACCCTGTGACGGTGCTCGAGTCGTACCCGATCCCTCGCATCGAGGAGCTGTTCGCAAGGCTAACGGGGGAGTCAAGTTTACGAAGCTCGATCTGAAAGATGCATACCAGCAGGTCAAGTTGCACGAAGACTCGCAAAAGTTTGTTACAATCAACACCCCGAAGGGTTTGTATCAATTTACGAGACTTCCATTTGGGGTGTCGTCAGCTCCAGCTTTGTTTCAACGCGCGATGGAGAACCTCCTACACGACCTTGATCATGTCACAGTATACTTTGACGATATACTGGTGACCGGCACCAACGACAGCAACCATTGGGCAAATGTGTGCCAGGTCCTGGAGCGACTGAAGAAAGCTGGACTGCGGCTGAAGCTGTCCAAATGCGAGTTCATGGCGGCCAAGGTGGAGTATCTGGGGCACATCATCAGCTCAGCTGGTCTACAGCCAAATCCAACCAAGACAGAAGCCGTGCTGGCGGCACCAATGCCTCGGAATGTGAAGGAACTGCAAAGCTACTTGGGCTTGATCAACTTTTATAGAAGGTTCTTGCCAAATCTGTCGGATGTGTTGTATCCTTTGAACCGCTTGCTGGGGGCAGGAACCCGCTGGTGTTGGACATCTGAAGAAGAGCAAGCATTCCAGAGAAGTAAAAAGCTGCTGGCATCCGCTGGAGTCTTAGCACATTTCGACCCTGCAAGGCCGACGGTGCTGATCACGGATGCCTCACCGTGTGGACTTGGAGCCGTCTTGGCACAGCGGGAAGCGTCGGGGGAGGAGCGTCCCATTGCTTTTGCATCTCGAAGCCTTGCAGCTGCGGAAAAAACTACAGTCAGCTGGACAAAGAAGCGTTGGGCCTCGTGTTCGGAGTCACGAAATTCAGGCAATACCTGTGGGGCCGACCATTTGAGGCCATCACAGATCACAAACCGCTACTGGGCCTGCTCGCGTCGGACAAGCCTGTTCCAGAGTCGTGCTCTCCAAGGGTGCTGCGATGGGCCGTGCTGTTGTCTGGGTACCGCTATAAGCTGAGCTATCGGCCTGGTAGCCATATCGCACATGCGGACGGAGTGAGTCGCCTGCCACTGCCAACAACAGATTTTCCCGTGGACTGCCCTGCTGAAGTCTTCATGTTGGCAGGGTTGTACCCACGTGTGCTGTCGTCAACAGCTGTCGCTGAGGCCACCGCCCGGGACCCAGTGGTTTCACGAGTGAGAGAGGCCTTGTGGACTGGCCGCCGGTCGGATTTGGGACCAGAAGAAAAACCGTACGAGACGCGGTTCACAGAGATGAGTGTAGAAGGCAACTGTGTGCTCTGGGGCAACCGTGTGTTGGTTCCTGCATCTCTCCAACGCGACGTCCTGAGGCTTCTTCACGAAAGCCATCCAGGGATATCCAAGATGAAGGCTGTAGCGCGGAGCCACGTGTGGTGGCCTAAAATCGACGATGATATTGTTGCGGCTGTTCAAGAATGTCCCACCTGTCAGGAGCAGCAGCGAGCATCACGGCCAATACCCGTCATGCCATGGCCGTTCCCAGACAGACCCTGGTCGAGACTTCATGTCGACTACGCAGGGCCTTACCGCAACACTTATTTTTTTATTGCAGTGGATGCATTTTCCAAGTGGATTGAGGTGTTTCCGGTTTCAACTCCGTCTGCGGAGGCCACCATCACGTGTCTGCAAGCCATGTTTGCAAACCAGGGTTTGCCGGACATTGTGGTGTCAGACAATGGTCCAGCGTTTGTGAGCGACACGTACGCCACATTTTTGAAGAAGAATGGAGTGAGACGAATACTGGTACCACCGTACCACCCAGCGTCTAATGGCGCTGCAGAGCGTGCAGTTCAGACTGTAAAAAGGAAGTTGCAGAAGGCTGGACCGGGGGACCTTCGTACACAAATTGCGCGCATGTTGATCACTTACAGATCGACGCCACATGAGGTCACGGGTTGCAGCCCCGCCGAGTTACTGCTAGGACGAAAAATGAAGACTGCGATGGACCTGCTTCGACCTGACCTGAGGACCATGGTGCAGCAGAAGCAAATTCAACAGAAGATCAGATGTGACAAAAGAACGAAACCTCGGATTCAAGCCACAGCCTGGTGATCAAGTATTCGCCCGGAACTTCCGTCCAGGCCCTGCATGGATGCCGGCTGTGGTCACAGCCCAGGGGACATTTTCATCGGACCTCCAGCTGGCTGACGGGCGACAGTGGACGCGCCACCATGATCATATCCGGCAGGCGAACCGTTTGCCTCAAGTTGACCACAGTAGACATGCTGGAACAGCTGCAGACATTGAGAAGGACCCTGACATTCCAGGCACTGTTCCTGACATGTCCAAAACGTCAGAGCATGTTCTGGCACCTGATCTCTCATGTCAGATGCCTGAACTCACCTGCCCAGAGGTTCCAGCTGAGGAACAACAGCAGCCAAGGGCTGCAGGAAGCACAGCGTCTCCTCGTCAAACGACTATCACCACACCTCCCCGTCGGGGCACCAGGGTGCGTCGGCCTGTGCAGCGCTACTCTCCGTAATCTCTTAAGTGATTTGTTTTCACTAACCTTTTTTTATATTTCTTAGTTTCCACTAACTTTCATTATTAGGGGTGGGAGGGGTGTGATATCTTGCGCTGTACACACGGGGCGCCACCGCGGTGGTAAATAAACAGACGACGAAGACGATGCCTGACTGGGCCAGTCAGTGCGGTCTGCGTCCTCGATTTGGAATGTTGTCCCTGACCTTGACTCCTCCGGGAAAGCCCATCAAGAGGATCTACACAATACCATGTGTAGATCCTCGCCCATGTCACATATACAATCGTTATATAATCGCCTTAATGATACAAATATTGATATATTCAGTGATATATCTGTTTTTCGCAAGCAATTGTAAGCGCTTCCAACACACCTTTGACCTGTGCTTTACTTTGCTTTTATTGTGTTACTTTGTTTCTGTTCGATTTTATCATTGACTTGTGCGCCAAAGTGAAGACCTCCGGGTTGTTTTTGGGCAGATAAAAATAAAGATTATTATTATTATTATTATAAGTATGAAGTGGACATGTCAAAAACTGTATAAAAAATAAATAAAAAAGAAAAAGAAAAACAGGAAGAGGTAGGTACGTGCGTCCACCCTTGTCCACCAATGGTCATTTGATCATTATGTTGCGAAAACTAGCGCCATCTGTCGGCCGAAATGTGAAACAGAGGAAAGAGAATTAAATGCACGAGAGTGAACTTTGAAGTTGTACTGCAATCGATAGGCAGTGTAGGATAACACAGTTTTATATCAGCTGGATTCACACCTGAAGAAACATTACCCCTTCTCCGCAGTCATGGTTGGCGTAGAATAAACACGGGCAGCAACCCTTGAATCACCAGGACAAACACCTAACGTAACGTTGGCAACAGCAGACAGATGTAACAATTGTAGCTCGGGAACAACTTACCTCGCCTTTGTGGTGATCGGGAACGGCTTCTACCCATGACCGCTAATAATTTCCTCTCTGGAGCACGACCGTGCTCTAGAGCCCTGCCCCTCGCGCGACGGTTGGATTTGAACACAGCAAGCACGGGTTGCACTGTCTCTAACGCAAAAGCCTACGTACAAATACGCTTAAAAAATACCTAGATAATTAGTAGTGAATCCGAAATCAAATTAAGGTTGAAAATAAATTAAGAAGACAATAAACTTGAATCGTGACGCAAAGACCACGAAACACCTGCGCAACGCGCACACAACTTGGATATTGGGACATGAATCAGTGTTGCCAGACGGAGAAACAAAAAGTCAGCAGATTGATCCCCAAAAAGTCAGTAGATTTCAACGTTGGTAGATTTGCACAAAAATCAGTAGATCAGTAGATTCTACGAAATCTGTATTTTGCCATGTTCTTCTATTTTCATTAAACTACACTTCGAAGAAATATTAAAGAGTAACAAATAACATCGTAATAAACACAAATAAAGATGAAAAAAAACAAAAACAAGACCAGTTCTCAAGTAATTTTTTATGGAGGACAAATTAAAATGGCACAATGTTTCTCTTTTTACTATTATTATCATTAACTAGTGTTGCGATTTCGAGGGTTATTCCAAGGTATGGTTATTCTTTGAAATCGACACTGAGCCACTTTTGGGATCAACAGATGAGGGCGACAGGGCGACATCCCCCTGTCGCTATTATTGATACGAAACCAAAACAAGACGTTCCGGGCAGTGGAAGGTTTTTGACGCAACGCTGTCGGCGCGGAGCACTGTTGAGGCTACGCGTCGTCTGCTACGGGCTTATTTCTTTTTCGCCTGACTCAAAGCTTGCCTTCAAACGTGGAGAAACTTAATTCGTTAGCTTTTTAAGCCACCGAGGTATAACATTATATCATTTTCTTGCCACAGCTTGCCAAATCAAAGTAAAGAACCGAAATTTGGATGTCGATCCCATGCATTCCGCCGGGCGAGTAAATGAAAATGGCAGCCCTCCCAGCTCAGCTGGGAGCTCTCAAGTTTTGAACAGCGCCCCTGGCGAGAAACATCGGATATTTATAGGTCGCGTTTCCACTGTGCGTAGCGTTGCGTCATTTTAAACGCGCTGTTAGTCACGTGAACCATAAGCAGACGCTGAGGGAACCTGACAGACGCTAGTTTACGCCCGTGGAAGGTACACGAGGGGACGCTAGGATGCCGTTTCACGTCAGCATTAGACGGTCGCGTCTCGCGGACGCTGGCAAAGGCGCCTCTTTTGTGGTCGCGTCTCGTGAACGCGACAGCGCCCCTGGCCCAAAGAAACGGGCCTATGCGCCAAGGCTGATTGGCTCGCTCGGGAGGGGCGTTCAGGCGGCGAGATCACAGACTGGCCAAACTCTCCCCATATTTGGCCCTGGCCCGGATGTCACCGTCGAACCTGCTCTGGGTGATTAGATAGATGAATATGCGGCCAAGTCACTCGAATAGGACGGGCATCTGGGCCTTTTAGCCAGTGCTTCGTTTCTAATTCTGGAAGAATATGAGTTTCCTTTGATGGGTGACCCTGGGAACAGAAGGGGCCAGATAATAAATTTTTAATATGTTTACTAAAAAAAAAGTCAGTAGATTTTTTTTTTTCAGTGAATCAGTAGACCGGGAACGAAATAAGTAGATCTACTGATACATCAGTAGACCTGGCAGCACTGACATGAATAGAGAAATGGCTAACGTCTGTCTCGCCACCTAGCCTTCAAAAGTCAAGTAGCACAACGTCGCTGGTTTTGGGCTAGATCGATCGTTCCGGTACCTCCGATACCCCCGATAACGATACAAGATAACGATACGAATCATGCGTAACGGCGGCGGTGGAAGATCGGGTATCGATATGGGAGTCATCGGAATGATCTACTAGAACTCTCTTATATCGCAAATGCAACCAGGAGTTTTCCCAAGAATTGAAATTAGGGGGGGAAGGGGGGCTCTAAATTTTTAGAAAGGGGGATTAGGCAGGGGGGGGGGGAGGGGCATTGAGAATAGAGGAGTCGTTGCGAATTAAGGGGGTGCTTTTAGAAAAACTAGGGGATGTGTAGGGAAATCACTGAATGCAATCGCGGCCAACAGGGTGCCTCTCGGCGGCTCTTTCGAACGCTCAGCCTCCAGCACGCGCCCGTTGACCTATTTTTCGCCGAGCTTTGACTGCGCGTGCACGCTCGAGGCTCACGAGACGCCGTGCGCTAAATATCCACCCGTGACTCTGTGTACGAACTATCTAAGAAAAATGATAATTTTGAACATGACAAGCCCACAAGTAAACAACAAAACGTAGCGACCCACCAATGACACGAAAGGACGTCGCCACACCCGAATCCCGGAGAAAAGCTCACCACAAAACCGGCGGATGCAGATGAAAAGCTCACCGGCCTTTGAGCGGATGCAGAGAAAAGCTCACCGGCCTTTGAGCGAATGGGGAGTAAAGCTCACCGATTTTTTTTAATATATATATTTTTTAACGAGGCAGTCGGATCATGCTTAAATCACTTTATTGCCATTAAAACTCGTCAGTTTTGTAAAAAAATGTCCTTTTTTTCTAAGATTTGTGAAACTGATTGGATATATTGCTCCCAAATGAATAATTGCGGGCGCGGGTTTTCTGTGGTGGTTTCTCTGTTGTCAACGAAAGCCTAACTGAAAACGTTATGAACTTGAAAAATAGGAAAAAGATCGAAAAATTAAAGGGGCACTGAAGTCATTTTAAAAGAGGTCGTTTATGATATTATATTGCTTAAAATGTGTTAGTTCCCACATATACCGAGTCCTATATTACAAAACCGCCTATTTATCTCAGGGAAATAGAAAAACGTGTGGACTCTTTTCTCTCGCGGACTACATTGTCTGGACCAATGAAAGCCCTACAATACGCGCAGATTCCGAATGATTTTATTATAACTTGTTTCGAAGAGAGTCTGATAGGTACACATATTCGGATAAGACTACTATTTTTCTCTGCGGGCGAAGCCATCGCTTGCAACTCGCCGACAAGCGCCCTTCGTCGACCACTTCACTCGGATTAAAATTCTTCCCAAAAAGGGCGTGTCGCGATCTTTGAACACGCTTTTAACGAGGAAATAAGCTACGCACGATTGTGATTTCGGGTTTGTTGGGATGCTTAGAGCGTCTAGATTGATTTGTCACCACAGAAGGGCGATCTCAGAATCGACTTCAGTGCCCCTTTAATAACGCCTGCCTAAAGCCTAAAAAGCAGAACTGTAGATGGCACAGATCCGAAAGTACACGCGCAACAACACGGTCGGTACCTGAAATATTCTATATGAAATTTTTGTTAACCTTTGAAAACAGTGGTCAACTGGTAGCAGGGCTTTTCGGCACATAGGGCAGTTCGTCACTTTGAGAATTCGTTAATCTATTAACAGATATTTCTTATATTTGTAGCATTTCTGATGTTTACCGAGCATAGTTATTTAATTTTTTTCTCGACACAAGAAATCAGATTTACTAATTTCTCATAGATACTGGCTAAGTATGTCTTGTCAACCAGAATCTTGGCACCTTTCTCAGTCACTATGTCTGCACGGGCCGTTGACGTGCAACGGTTCTTTCTGTCCCTCCATCTTGTTGCAGCTGAGTCGTTAAAGGGGCGATGCAACAATTTTTGTACTTTGCGCAAATACCGCTTAGAACGGATCCCTGACGTTAATGACCTATGAAACACGCGTTCGTTTTTCACCCCACGCAATAGAAGTCGCAGAAAAAAATTAAAGAAAAACGAGCAGCGTTCATTCCCTCAACTCGCAGCCAGAACAAGCGGCCACGTGATCTGGGGCCGATTCTATGCCGCCAATGTTGATCATAGCCATGCGCTGGGGCTGGCAAAGCATAGGACACGCGCTGAGTTTCAGACATTGTTATGGCTCGGCTATTGTCGTCGTTGCAGCGATTGGACACGGGCCACTACCCGAATGCTTCTCGAGCTAGTAATTATCACGAGCCCAAATCGAGTGCCCACGCAATGCTCGGGTCCAATCTATGAACCACATTCAAATATCGTCATATGGGTGTACTGCGATCCCCACTTTACGTCATCAAATTTTGCAAAGGAGAGATTGAATGAAAATGGTCGCTCTTGTCTTTGAAATTACACCGCAACAAAGGAGTTTTTTGGCAAGTGACGTTGCGTGCGAGAATCCTTGACTCCCACTTGTGCCAGTAAGCTCGTGTACAGTTAAAACATTCCAATTAAATATCGTTGCACCGCTCCTTTAAAGAATTTCAAGTTTAAACCGACTAGCTTTAGGCAACTGAATCTTGCATCCCCTCGTCTCGTATTCGTCCTCGTCAGCACTGCGGGAGCAAGTCGATATACGGTTTAAAAATGGTGGCACGTGAATGTGCGTGAATGCCGACGGTGAGGCTTGTGCGAGTAATTAAAAGGAAATGTAATAATTGTTGGTGAAATTTAAGCAAATCAGCATATTTCTACAATCTTTTGTCAGCTGACCGTGCGCTTTTGAACCGGCTGTCCGTGGGAAATGTTGGTTTTATGAAGATAGTGCCATTCCCCATGTTGTCAAGGTACCTTGGCTGTCAAGGAAACTGTGCCTATATGTCGTGTGTCACACACATGGACAGCGTATTATGAAATTCGTCTTTAAAGGCTGACGTATACACTTGGCGCTTTCCACTTTTGCCCACCCCCTCCTTTCCTACATCCTCTCCACTTTTTACCTTGCCCCAACTTGGCTCCCCTCGCAGCTTAGGAGAGGGAGCGCTAAGATTATTATCTTCCCTGCAGAAAACCGAGGTTGTACGTTGGCCTTTAAAGGGCAACTCCGCTCAATTCCGAAAAATTTAGGCTTACATGTGATTCCATTTCACAAAGCACTACTAAACAGCTCTACGTCTTCGGATTCGCGAAATGTGGAATATAATTTGTGTAATCTTAATTTAAACATCAGCTGATACCGAAACCGAAACTTCGGTTGCGTCAGGCAACATTTGTCTCGTGTCATCAGAGTCATGGCCACGTCACGTCGAACCACGTGGTCTTGTGACATTCGTGGGGGCGAGGCGGGCGAGGTACAGGACACGCGACGCGGGCAGGTCGCTTCGCATGGCGTGGATTGTGATGGCCCGGGGGAGAGGGGGAAGGGGAGAACACGAAAGAGGAGAGGGGGAGCGGAGAAACCGGACATGCGATAAACGCGCAGGTCAGCGCAAACTAGCGCATCCGCGTTACGGTGATCACGTGGACGCCGTAGAGCCAACACCGGGAGGAGAAACTCATGACGTCATCGTTCAATTTCGCTCTGAAGAGTAAAAACAAACAAAACGTGAGAATGACGTAGTCATGCCTCTGACGTAGTGGTTCAACGTTGGCCGCTCCAACTCCGCCGTGGCATTGACGATTGCGCCTCACGTCGCACGCTAGAGTTGGCGTTTCCACTTGGCTCATTTGAAAGTTTGCTGGCCAGTTTATTAGATATATAGACGGAATTAGATCGTAATATTTGACATGGGGTCTTCCTATATGATACTGAAGAAGGCTGCATAGTTTTCTAAATATCAAAAATGAAGCGGAGTTGCCCTTTAAGTCACCTGTCCTTTCGCAAATATAGTGCAGGCTTATTGATATCAAGTCCGAGGAACGCCAGAAATTAGAAGCGCTTGGTGTTTCATTCTAACGAGTTCATTCCTTCGCGTGGCGTTTCGCCATTGGATAGACAAATTGTAGCCTTGTCTCCTAAAGTTCAGAAGTATACTCCTGAGGTGTACAATACATCTAAGCATATATCGTTTTTAGAGGTGGCCCGCAGAATCTCTACGTGCGAAACTGAGGTATTTAGTCTGGGAGACCCCCGTGTTTAGTCGACGTACGTCTACACTTTCGGAGTTCAAGCTCGTTTATTCTGCATGTCGCGTGCTCCAGCTCGGCATCTGTCCGCGTTGATTGATTCCTTGACGTAGCGAGTCACGCAAGGAGCGACCACACACCGAGCTCTCAGCGTGTATGCTATTCCTTGTATACGTGCGGTCCACTGTCAGCTGTGCTCTTAGATGCTCCAGCTGATACGACGGCCACCGGCTTGCCGAGGGGTAATAAACTGTCGACATTTAAGTCCGCGAGCATCATCACTATCGCGCTCAGGGAAGACCCGGCACGGTGCACTTGCAAGAAAAGCCAGGAATTTCTCAACATCTTCGAATGAGATCGCGTCATTATCCGATTAGAACACCGGAGAACGAAGCACGAAGCGCTGATCGGTTCCAGTAGGTTTCTTTTCAAGATCATCGACGTTGGCGATTGTAAACCGTTTGCGCCATTTTCAACTCAAGCATTCTTAAAATTTTGTGTGTTGGTGGTTGAAGAAAAATATGAGGGGTCTGAGACTGAACAGGGGGAAGTCTAATTATGTTCAGAAAGATAACGAAAGAGAGAGAGAGAGAGAGAGAGAGAGAGAATGGTTGACTTTGGAGAGATTGGCTGTCGTAGAAACGACACCGACTATTCACGAATATTTACAAATATGCCACGTGCCATATACAATGCCTCTTCCAAATAATGTTTTTTTTTTTTTCAAAACGAATCTTCACATATTAACAATAAATATTGAATTCGACTGGGACTCGCGGCCAATAGGGTGTTTATCGCGATTTTTCCACGAGCTTCCTTCCTTTGGTCGGGCAGCTGTTGGCTGATGTAAAAGGAGGCAAAAGAAGGAAGGAGAAAGATAAAATGAAGAGGAAGAGAGGGAAAGATAGAGAGAGATAAAGAGAGAGAGTGAAATATAGAGGGGGCTGCAACGAGTGTAACACAGTAACGAAAAAAGCGGACAGAACCCATTGCGTTCGTGAGTGAAAGGAGTTGTTTTCTGAACAAGGAACACGATAAGGCGGTTCGGATAAGGGTTACGGATGTCCGCAGATTTTGTATAGCTTCCATCATGTAGTTCATAAGGGCTCCTTGCAAATCCAAGAGACGACGAACTCGAGGCGCTCGCTACGCACCCTCCGTAGAAACAGAGCCCGTGCAAAAACAAAAGCTGAAGCGGTTCTGTATTTGAGTAAAATACTTAAATCGTCTTCATTTGGCGTCCAGGATCACGAATATCGAGATTATTTTTCCATTTGGTGCACGGAGGCCGCAGAAAATAATTTTCAACGTACCGCTGAGGCCCTTCCTTCCCGGAGCTCACTTCTGTAAAAGGAGTTTTCGGAATCTCCACTCTCGCGCATCTTCAGCGCCTCTCAAAGCTATGCACGCGCACTCTCGCCATTTTCAAAAAAGGTCAGAAACAGACGTCACGACTGGTACCAGTGCGAGGGAACATACCTGGCAAACTTGCAGTTCTACGCCCTGCACACACGAGCGACACGCGCTTGGGGGCCGATAGATTATTTTATTACGTAACGACTGGTCGGAGGTTTTTCGTGTTTTCTCGCGTTTAGTTACACCTTCAGGGAAAACGAACGTGATATTCAGATTCACGCGGATGAAAATACTCTAAAATCAACCTCTAATACGTTTTTCTTTCAAGAACCCCCTCTCCAGCTTTATTTTAAAGCCTGTACTCATCAGACGCGCACTCCTGAATACATGTAAACTTGGCTTGACCGTTCTGTTAAACCTGCGGCGCACACGAGTGTCGGGCGTGCAGCGCATTCACCCAGACCTCCTTGTAACTAAGCATAACTAATCATAACACATGCATAACGCACGTAAAACATACCCTCTAAAAAAAAAGAAAGGTGTAAAAGGGTGTATTTTTACACCCTTTGTCCCATATAATACACCCCAAAACTTCAATTCGACGTACAGCGCCCTACATTCGAACAGACGGCCCCAAATTTTACGAGATGCTTGATAGCCGTGTGGTACAACTTATTAAAATAGCTGATGTACGTGTTACTGACTACAAAAAACATAATCGGGGTTTTCTTGGCCCTACTGAACCTCATTGTTTTCTTTCTGTTGTCTTTGATACGTACTTTAGCTAGTTTAAAAAGTTATATCGCACCGTTATCAAGCCCCTCGTAAAATTTGGGGCCGTCTGTTCGACTATAGGGCTCTGCACGTCGAACTGAAGCTTTGGGATGCATTATATGGGACAGAAGGGTGTAAGCTGATATCCCGTTTTCTTTAGAGTGACTCATCTGCTCCCCGGGTTTTGTCAAACGGGTCAAGGAAACTTTCCTTTTTCCGGCGTCCTACAATATTCTCTGCCCCCCCCCCCCCCCCCCCCCAAAAAAAAAAAAAATTGGGTTGTGTGGATATTTATACAGCGAGTCGTTGGTCAGCCATTTTTAATGTTGCGACGAGTCACTCGCTGTAGATGGGCAATTTAGCCAGTGCAGTACAACCCCCCCCCCGCACACACACACACAATCACCACCACCACCACCACCCTGAACCTTTATCCGCTGGGCCAAATAACAAATAGAAACGCCAGAAATCACGGAGACTCCTTTTATTATAGTTTCTTTAGTTTGTTGCTTACGGAACACTACAAATTACAAGCGCCGGTGCCGGGAGTTTGCAGGAACCGTCGCGACATGCTCGTGTTTGTCTGCCTTCTACGTCGGACGCATTATTGGGCTGCTCGGTGGAAGCGGAACGCGCTCCTTTTGATGCTGCCATGTGTCCCCGTTGAGGAAGGCGGCTGACTCTCGAGCTGTCTTGTCTGCTTCGCCTTTGAATGCAGACTCGAAGTTCTCCTTGTCTTCTTGGCACTCTGCGATGGATTCAACACTGGTTAATAGGCCGCGATCTCACCAGCCACTTCGGTTACGTCGCCACCGTCGGCATGCATCGTGGGAAGTCTTTCTGTACGCGCTACAACCCCGCTGTGGATCTGCGCGAGCAGAGCACGAGAAGGCACGTCAGTCTCGTGCTCCGTCGCTTGCATCCTGTGGACTACAGTCACGGCGCCGTCAAAAGCCTGCGTGGGACTACATGGGACGGTTACTAACATTGGCTTATTGATTCCGTTACAACACCTTCTACTAAAAAAAAAAAAGCCGAATGGCAAAACATTTTGAATTTATTTTTCCCCATAGCTTAGCGCCTAGTGTAAAAACTCGTAAAGCAAAAACCAAAAACGCGCCTAGTGTAAAAACTTGTAAAACAAAAACTAAAAACGCACCTATTTTTTTTTTAACGAATTAGCAGGAACAAAGGGAAATTGATGCGTTTTCCACCTGTTCGGGCGCCGAAAGAAAATAGTGTGTGTGATTAGAAAAATACATAACTTGTGACTACGCGCAGAAAACATGCGTTACATACATAATTTCAATTATGAAATTTGGTCAGCAGTCTGCAGTGGCGTCGGAACAGGGAGGCAGACAAAATCTTCCCCTCCCTCCCCTCCTTTTTTTATTTGGAGATTCTTTTGCAATGGCGGCAGCCTCCTGGACACAGCGTCAGACAACAGGAGAGTAATACAGCATTAGCACTTTTATGAATGGGTCCGTGCAATAGACAGCACCAATTCCATTTACGTGTGTCTCTCGCCGGGTGAATACAAAGGAAATTAATATAGGATGCACGAGATATGGTTTGGTAACTGCATGGTTCATTGTAGCGATACGGTCCATTTTTGTATATTTTTTCCTCGCCTATACATCCGCTCCTCAGTCACGAGGACCTATCACTCGGTTCTATCCTTCCCTCGCCTACCAGATTCTCCCGGTACAGAATAAAGTAATATCTTGGATTGCGTTTTGATGAACAAGCAGAGCGCGCAAAAGCTTTATTAATCTGTGACTATCTTTAGATACACTGTCTTTTAACGACTAAAGTGTACTTTATCATGACGTGCCAGTAATGCTTGTTTTGTTTATTCAGTTTTAGTGTAAATATTTCGCTTTATTGTTATCGTTGCGAAATTTTGAAACAATGTTGTTTTTCTCTATTTATGTTTTAATTTTTGCCGTACTTAGTTTATGGTATATTCTAGCGTGTATGAACTCACAACACCTTCCTATTTTCTTCGCCGCTGCCACTGCCTTGTGAGGGGGGGGGGGGTGCTCCATTTTTTTGTTGAAAAAGTAAATACATGAATTTGAATTTTAAAAATAATTTGAATTGCAGTTAGCGTACAAAAGCACGCAACCGACAACCCCCACCGTGTACTTTCAAAGTGAACAGAAAACGAAAACTAGACTTCACGTCACCTTATGTCAGAGCACAGCCGACGCCACGGGCCGATATGGTCAATTAAGCAGCGTCAAAAGCGCAATGTCACGGCGTTCCTAATATTTTGTTCGTGCGGTAGAACGAGCAAAACCAACCAGGCAGAGTGAACGCGCTCTGACATTGATCTAATAGTATATGTGTCCGTGTTTGTATGCCTTCTCTTTGACTGCTCTCGGACTTGTAATAAATGAAGCATAGAGTGCGCGGCTCGAGGTTTGGGGTTGTTGCTCGATAGAGGACGTAGCTGGTGTTCTCTTGCGGCTCCTGTCCTCTTGACTCGACCCGGTACGCGACATCTACAGACTCTAGTTTCATCTGAAATTCATAACCCATTACCTTTAAACTTCAACGCCAGGTTCAGCCTGGAGGTCAAAGACGGGTCGAGGTCGCTGGCACACGGGTCCGCGTAGAACAGCCTTGTGAGCACCGTTCTGCGCGAGGCAGCGACAGTTGTGGATTCGGCGCCTTTCTCTGCGCATGACGCCCGTCGCGATGGCTTCGCAGGTGCCGCGGGTCTCTTGAACTTCCCTGGCTCCTCGTCACCCATCACTTTCTGACGCGGAATCCTGGAACGGTGGACACTTTTTTGCTGGGGGAGCTGAGGCAAGAGCGGCGCCCCAACAACCGTGTCTTCGAGGAGACTTTTGACCGGTTGAGGAACGTCGTTACATTTCCTCTCCTCAAGATAGCAGCGCACGTGAGATGAATCCTGGTTATTAGCATCATCTTCTTCTATACATGGCTTGCATTGACGTCACATCAGCCGCCATTGCTCCGTACCATGCTCCTGTGCCCGTACCTTCCGCAGCATGCATTTGGCACCATCGAATTTGTTCTTCTCGGCAAGGCTTGTCAAGAAAGAACAAATTCGATGGAGTCAAATGTACGCTGCAGAAGTTAGGGCACTTGCTCAGAAGAACAAATTCGATGGTGCCAAATGTATGCTGCGGAAGGTACGGGCACAGGAGCATAGTACGGACCAATGGCGGCTGGTACGGTGCCATATGACGTGACGTGAAATGCATGTAGACCAGTGTCCGAAATCCTAGCCGCCCGCGATAAAAATAGGAAATAATAATCTCACACGCAGGCTCTTGTGAAGAGAGGGGCTGCGCATAGAACAATATTTTTGCTTTTACAGCACCATTGGCATCTATGTTGTTCTTGGAGCTTCGTGACTATGCATTTATGACGTTCTTACACTACGATATGCGCAAAGATTTCTAAAAAAAACGGAGTCTTGCAAAAAGTACAGCCCCCCTACTGTGTCATGGCGTCAGCATAAACAAACATGGCTGCGCCCATGGAACAGAGCAGACACTGGTCGATACGATCCAACGTTACTAGAACCCCTCAGTTGGGAAACTGCCATAGAGCCTGCTTTAAAAAAGTGGCTCCGATCCGTACTCGAGAACCGAGCTAATGGCGATCGCAACGCCGCCATTTCTCCCGCAGCGTCCGCTCCGGGAACTGCACGGCTGCACGTCGAGTCGGGCAAGGGCCGGTGGCGCCATCTCGCAGGGCCATCTCGCAGTAGCTATGTAGAGCAGCATTCATGTTTCAACTCGTCGCTAAAAGGTGGCGCTGTTATCGTATTTAGCTCGGTCTCGGTGGCCGCCAGCGGCCTCGGTTTCGAAGGTGAGTTTCCCAACTGAGAATTTTAGTAACGTTGATACGATCTAAGCCAATACTGGCAACTCCCGCGGAGAGCGGGCGAAAATAGGCGAAAAGTGATCGCAGCACC
This sequence comes from Ixodes ricinus, assembly GCA_037355805.1. Taxonomy (NCBI): domain Eukaryota; kingdom Metazoa; phylum Arthropoda; class Arachnida; order Ixodida; family Ixodidae; genus Ixodes; species Ixodes ricinus. Next base: position 8,219 of record JAZHYW010025846.1, on the reverse strand, counting down.
CCTGGCGAGGCTCGGAGTCTCCGCTAGCAGACGAATTCTCCACAACGCATTGGTTTTGCCAACGTTGGTTTTGCCTATCTCCGTGCAAAATGACCAATGAAAAAAAAAATTGTCACAGGTATTTGTTGTTTTGAATGTTAAAAAAATAGGCGCCACCTCATGAGTGAAGGACATTTTCTTCGCGTGGGAACGATGTTAGAGATTTCAGGTTACAATTTTGGGGCACTCCTGAAGAAAACTCACTGTCACAAATTATGTAAGCCAGACAAAACTCGAATGTACCTTCGCGCTGTATTTGTGAAAAAGGGCAAAGAACAAAAATTTCAGAACAGAGCTGTTTTTCAACTTTACTATTCTTGTCAATCAATTCGTTTTGTTGATGTAATTTCCATTTCTCGTGAATGTCTTGCTAATAACCGTTTTGTCGAATAGGCGAGCTGGCTAATACCGTCAAGATCGTCTCCGGATGAAAAAGCAAAAGACAATTTCGAACCACGTACGTTACTGCGATGTCAGTATGCTCAGGAAGTAGATTGTGCAGATGCAAATCCGACGCTATTGCGAAAATTAATAAATGCGGAGTTACAAAAAAAAAGCAGACTTTTTGCATGCCCAAAAGAAAAAAGAAAAAAAGATTAGAGCGTCGTAGTGCAAATAAAGGTGATTTCGGTCACGTTATATACGGTGCACAAATTACTTGTTAGCCCTAGAGTGCCTTCATACACGCGCGCTTTTGCTTGAGTGGTGACATCTCAGCCATTTTTCCGCCCAATCGTGTTTTTATGCATTTTGAAGTGCGCGCAATCCGGTGTCACTTAGCTCGAGCGCGCAGCTTTGGCTAATGCATAGACGCCATTTTACCGCCCAAGTCACGCACCAAGTACGCGAGAGCGTCACGCGCTGGCACATTCAGGGCAACCATGGATGTCTTCACCCTGAGACAGACAGACATGTAGGCACCCTAGTTAGCCCGGGACGACTAACGTCTTCGTCGTCTTCTGCGATAAAAGTCGTTCCCCTTTTATCGCAGAAGACGACGAAGACGTTAGTCGTCCCGAGCTAACTAAGTACATTTCTTGCACCGCTGGAACGTCTTTCAACTCCTTCCATTTTTCAAAGTCTACCTACTTTTAGATGCGGAGCATCTCTTGCTCGAGGCTATTCTCCCGCGGCGTCGTAGTCCGCACTCGCACTACGCACGCGCAACTCTCCTTACCTCTCTCCAACAGCTGCGCGTTACTCTCTCCGCCTCTCGCTCCACCAGCTGCGTGCACTGCGCGTTCGTTCGCTTCTACCAACGTTACTAGAACCCCTCGGTTGGGAAACAGCCATAAGAGCCTGCTTTAAAAAAGTGGCTCCGATCCGTACTCGATAAACCGAGCAAATGGCGATCGCAACGCCGCCATTTCTCCCGCAGCGTCCACTCCGGGAACTGCACGGGTGCACGTCGAGTCGGGCAAGGCCGGTGGCGCCATCTCGCAGGGCCATCTCGCAGTAGCTATGTAAAGCAACTTTCATGTTTCAACTCCTCGGTAAAGGGTGGCACTGTTATCGTATTTAGCTCGGTCTGGGTGGACGCCAGTGGCCCAGGTTTCAAGGGTGAGTTTCCCAACTGAAGGTTTTGGTAACGTTGGCTTCTGGTCACACCGCGCGCGCACGCGCAACTCTCCTCCCTCTGGTCTCCTCGGTAGCGCGCGTTCCCCCGGAGAGTGAAAGGAGGATAGTTTTGGGCGCGCGGGTCGCAGCGCCACGCCAGGGCTTTCCAGTGGGGTGGGCTTTCCCCGCAATTCTGCGGCTGTCGTCTGCTAGCGTTTCTCGGCCGCTCGCGTCCGCCGCAGCCCAAATCCGGCCGGCCAAAAGAAACCAGTCAAGAAGGGAATAAATTAATTACGATCCGCGATGCTCCATGGTTCCCCTCGGGAAGATGGTGCAATTTTGTTTGCGGCGACGCTACGTCGGCGCGTTCTTTCTTCGGCCTGCTTTTATGATTTTTTTTTTCTCTTTTGTTTACTTGACGTTCGAACCATCGCGTATTTTGTTTTGCCAAACCATCGCGTATTTTGCTTTGCCTTGTTTGGCTTAGTTTTAATGCGAATAGCATTCTTTGGCTACTTCACGCACTTTTCGTCTATGTATCTATCTATCTATCTGGCTATCTAACCTCTTACGCCGCGGGTCGATAAATAAATAAAAAAGACCGGCGCCGGCTGGGATTCGAACCGTTGACCCTTTGATCAGCAGGCAGACGCGCTAACCACAGAGCTATGAAGGCAGTCATTCAACGCACTCTAAACGGTTGTTTATATCTTTACCATAGGACGCGCTTTACAGCGCTGTCACAGCTACCGGTGCGCGCGCGTTCCATGCACGAGGGCTCATTCCGCTCTCCGTGAGGCTGAGCACGGCCGCTAGCTCACCCTCTCCCGCGCTCGGGAGAGGGTGATGTAGCGGCCGTGCTCAGCCTCACGAGAGCGGAATGAGCCCTCGTGCATGGAACGCGCGCGCACCGGTAGCTGTGACAGCGCTGTAAAGCGCGTCCTATGGTAAAGATATAAACAACCGTTTAGAGTACCGTTGGTTGAGACTAGCTGAGACGCCAGAAAGTCTGGTCGGTACCATTTTGAGTGTTTGTGCGTATGGCGCGTGCTTTGCTCGCCTTCCTAAGTGACACAAACGCACGTGCTGGGCTGCGGAGATCGTGCGCAGGGCTGTGAAAGTGTCAACAAATTTAGAATCGCCTCAAGAGTGGGCTGGCGTATCTAGAGTGTGCCGGCTACCTGACGAACGCGCATAACTCCGCACCGTTTGATGCTATTCGCATTAACGTAGATAATCATTCCCAAAGGATGGGTTCTGCTGATTTTTTAGTTTTACGGTTTTACTTTCTTTCGCTTCGGCGCTTATTACGGCCGGTTCGTCTGCTACTGCCGGGACACTTTGGGGGCCGTCTGCAACTTTGTTGTTGTTGTTTTCTTGCACCGTCGTCTGCGACAACCTCCTATTTTCGCCTTCGATTGAGTTTCTCATCCGAAATCTTCATATGTGATTTTTGGTATTTATTAAACACATTAACAAGTGCAAGCTCGTTATACATTTCTATACGGATTTTATTTTTGTACGCGGGCAAGTCTGCTATGGGTCATCGTTTGTTGATCAACCGGCCGCCTTTGCGCATACTTGGAGATGGTAGGCATGCCATGTGCTGCCTGCCACTGCAAAAGCAAGTTTTTGCGATGTGGTGGAAAATCCTTCTTCCGCATCCTGAAGACCGAACAGATGTGAGTAATTACGTTACTGCAGCATTCAAATTAAACTGGAAGAGCTATCCAAGTCTGGCTTCAAAATCGCCACTGACGCCTCAACATACGATTATGACAACTCCACGGAGATCGCGAAGAACTCTACGGACGACAGACCAGATGCACACCGTCAGATCTGTCATCATGCTTGCTAAGTCCAACTGTAATCAGAAACATGGAACACCTCGAAAGACATACTGTTAAAGTACAAGAAATATTCGCGCGCGAAAATGACACCACCTTCCGACTTAGCTCGTCACTTACCCGGTAACATCAGCCGTGCCTTCGAAAAACACATTTCACTGATATATTGCACCAGACAAGAGTTCAGCTGAAGGCGGACTTGAGGCCGCTGATCGACACTCGAAACAAAGTCACGGTGTGCAAAGATTGCCTGGACACGTACGTCAACAAGTAGATGAATGTACTTTTGAACTGCTTCGTCAAGCGAGCAAACGAAAAGCTTCCAAAGTCACTGGGAAGAGAAATGGGAAAGCAAAAAAGGTCACACATTGCTGGCACGTAGCAGATTGCAGCGTGCGACTCTTCTTTACCGGGCCAGTGTGAGCTGGACTACGTTATTCCTTTCCCAACTTTGTTTTAGTTCCTACCAACACCGGAAAAGCAATTAAACAAACGTCTAAAGAACAACAGCAAAAAAAAAAAAAGTGAAGTTTTTTTTGTGCTGTTGCTTTTTATTTTTATTTTTTCAATAAGCGCTGCAACGATCGTTGGGGGTCTTTGCTGGTTGATATGTATCTTTGTATTGCCTCCTAACATTTTGTTTTGTTCGCCGTTGTTCACTACTGTTCCCCATTTATTTTTATTTTCGTCCGAGATGGGGACCGCATCTTTCCAGCAAAGCTCAGAAAGTGTTTGCAAGGTATTTTTTTTCCTTACTTTTTGTTTTTGTTATGCTGCGGCGGGATCCGGACATTTCGGTGTAAGACATTTCAATGTAGGACAATTCGGTGCGGACATTTCGGTGCACGGACTTCTTGGTGCACGAACGTTTCAGTGCACGGACATCTCGGTGAACGGACTTTTCGGTGCACGGACATTTCATTGTGCGGAGCATTTTGGTATTTTTGCTCGCTCTGAGAAATATGCGATAGGCTCAAACAAGTTAAGCTGTTAATTTATGACCCGACAATTATATTTTCCTAGGAGGCGTATGGTAAATGCATAGTTCGGTGTAAACATGTGTTTTGATATTGACGGTCGTATCTGGCAACTACCGGCCGCGATGCTTGAAATTCTAAAAAATGTGCATGTCATAAAATGTGTGGTAACTTTTAGTAGGTCACGATTGTATCAAACTGGTCACGTGTCTGGTTTCATTACTGAAGGGATGCTTTTTCTTGAAAGTAGCTCGAGTTTATAGCCCGTCCAAATACCATTCAAACACATAAAGCTAATTTCACGCACGTCAGGATAGTCCTGGTTTTCCTAATAAAGCAAAAGTTGGAAGTCAGTTAGTCGTCTTCAGAAGAAATAACATGAAAAATGTCATATGGACCACTTTTATTCACGAAACGCGTGTGCCACGGGACCTAGAACGAGACGTTGCTGGCAACGCCCCTAAGAGAAGCGTCCAGCATCTCTACGGTCGTACTCCCTAGCCAGTGTCTTCAGACGCTCGGCAGCCTTCGCTATATTTCGATGTCTGGCTGAAGCGCTGGCCCATGTCGAGTTTCCCAAGCCGGTGAAGTTGCAGGGAGTCTTCTCGTTGTAGCACCACCAAAAATCTCCAGAGGGTTGGATGCGAGCACTGAACATGGCCTGGAATCCCCGGTGCCATGCCAGGGTCTATCACTTTTAGAAAAAAAAGAAAAGGAAAAAGGGTAGTATATTCTAGGGCTGGGCGTCGATTAAATATTTTAACCCGATTAACAGCCACCCTTTAATCGATTACTTAATCTATTAATCGGTTTCGTTTATTAACATGCATAATAGTTTAAGAAAGTCAAAATTATATATTTTTGCCTTCGCTGATATAAACAGCACAATATACAATATCGGGTTTTAAATCAACCTTTATGTGTAGTTGGGAACAGTCAGAAGACACACACACTCACAACTTATTACATCACCCTCAGAGACAAACAGGTTCGTTGGTATTCTCCGGCAATAGCGAACTCGTTTTGATTTTTCCCACTAGTCTCTGCTGCGCTATAAACAGACACTCGCAAGGCGTTAGAAGTTGCTCGCGGACACGTATATCTTTCTCTACTTGTATATAACTACAAATACCGCCCCTACAGTTTGCTTTAGGTCTACATTTCGCCTAAAATTTCCTTCATACTGGTGTGCTCGTCCGTCCACGTCTGCGTGGTCAAAGCGTTGAATGTTTTTTTCTCTGTCAAAATTTAACACATTAACGGTTAAAAAATTAATCTCACGTGATAAACATTGAAGCGGTTGATCGGTGGGTTAATCAGATTAATCGCCCAGCCTGAGTATATTCGTACCCCTTATCCCGCATGAGCACCCCAACACTTCGTAACGCATACAGCGCACTCACGTCGAAACGATTGTACCAACTTTCATGAAGGCTTGATAGCCGAGTGGTACAACTCATTAAAATAGCTAATGCAGTACGTGTCTACTGACCCCAAAACAATAATCGGGGTTTCTTGGCTACACTCTAAAAAAAAGAACGCGTGCGTCTACTTTCCCGCACAACACTCGGTGAGCCCATCACCGCAACTTACGGAGGCAGCTCACGCGAATGACGATGCCGAAACATATGTTTGGACCCAAAAACGCAGTCTGAGTTGTGGCATTAAGCAATGCAAAACGTCACGCTTGCATTGCTTCAATGTCGCAGCTCAGACTGCGTTTCTTGGTCTAAACGTATGTTTCGGCATCGTCCTTCGCTGAGCTGCCTCCGCAAGTTGCGGTGATTGGCTCTCCCGAGTGTTCTGCGGGAAAGTAGACGGACGTTTTTTTTTGAGAGGTGCTGCAAAACCTCATTGTTTTATTCTGTAGTATTTTATACATACTTTAGCTGTTTAATAAGTTGTATCCCACCGCTCTCAAGCCCCTCGTAAAAGTTGGGACCGTCTATTCGACGTTAGTGCGCTGTACGTGAAACGGAAGTTTTGGGGTGCATTCTATGGGCCAAAAGGGTGTAAGACGACACCCTTCTTTTTAGTTTATGGAACATCCTTATAATTCGCAATACTTTTTTTTTTCTGAAGCAAAGTATCTTATTTAGATTTGCATTAGTAGTATTTCCCCAGACAAGATGAAAATAGAGCAAAGAAATGATGGGTTATAGATGATTATTTTAACATTTGCTGGTAGAACAGAGCGATGACGGTACATATCACGTCAACCCGTGACAACTTTACCAGAATATGATTTACATGGACATTCCAAATTGGTTCTGATAAAAAAACCCGCCGAAGACACTCAAGACTGCTAACGTGTAGGAATGCGAAAGCATTCCTACAAGCAGCGTGGCACGTCTTCCTTTTGCACACGGCGTTCCGACGGTGACATCGCCCCCCCCCTTCCCCCTGCGCAGGCGCGGCGCCCCGCCGGCCTCACGGCTTCCGTGATGGTGCAGATGCGTGGCTGTGCCTTTTTTTTTGTGTGTGTTTTATTTCTGCGGAGCGTCCGGTTTGACCTTGAGTGGCGCGTGCTTGATGACATATTTTTACGACCATCTTTCGGGCACAACGCCGACGCTTTTTCTCGTAATGGGACATAGAAGGCTTTCGCCTTAATAGAAAACCGAGTGTCTTAATGATCTGCATTGCTCCGAATCCAACAGGATATCTGTTGTGATAGAAGCATTTTTATCTTTTGGTTTGAAACAAAACAGCCTTGGTTTTGCTCAGATTTATTTTTAACGCGTTAGATAGGCTCGAGCTACCCAGCTCCAGGAGACTATGAATAGTCCTTTTACTAGTTCAAGACGGCAGTCACCTGTACAAAAATAGACTGGTATCGTTGGCGTAAATGATAAATTTTATATATTTTTTACATTTACAATGTCGTTAATGTATAAATTAAACAAGGTAGGACCTAGAATGCTGCCTTGTGGAACCCTGATGCGATTGGTTTAATGTCTGAAGAGTAACCGTTAATATGAACGTACTGTTTACGATGGGTAAGGTGAGAACGAAATGAGAGCTGACGCGTTTCCACGAAACCCACATTTTTTCGAGGCTGTGATTTAAATAATCAATGAAGATACCAAATGCAATTTTTTATAGTGAAATTTTTGCAAAATGTATTCTTTTTGCTCTAGGAGAGCAAGTTCTGTAGATCGACTCTTACGAAACCCATACTGCGACGGAGTGATTATGCCATTTTTGTCTGCGAACTTCGTCAATCGTGAAAGCAAGATATTTTTGAAGCCCTTAGAAAAAAACTAATAAAATTGAAATCGGGCTATAATTTCCGATGTCGTTGTACGTATAGCCCTTTTCATAAAGAACAGTTACCCTAGTAGTCTGCATTGCTCTAGGGAAGACCCCAGACTGCATACACAAATTAATGATATACGTCAAACAGCGAGATATCAGATCTAAAACAGGTTTTATCGGGCTTATTTGAGTGTCGTCAGCGTCACAACTTGCACTATTCTTTAGTGATAAGAACGTTAGCGTCACCTCTGTATCTACAACTGGCTCAAGAAAGAACTGCTCATTCTTGTTTACAGTAGAACAAGCGTTTTTATCAGGAATATCTATCGGGAGGCTCACAAAATGATAATTAAACTGTCGCTCTCTTATTTCTTTATTACCTACGCAGATTTTAACGTTTTTTTACTTCAGATGAATGATTAAGGATATTATTAACCCTTTTCCATGTGATATCTGTCGCTCTGCAGCTGATGCAAAAATGTGGCTGAAGTACTTTTCTCTTGACTCTCGAGTTCTTTTGTAAGTCTATTATGGTATACTT
>JAZHYW010025845.1:0-47317 GCA_037355805.1 Ixodes ricinus | reverse complement strand
ATCAACGTCCTGGGTGCCTTCACGGCTACAGTAATGTTCAAGACGCGACAGGCACAAGTCTTGTTTTACATCGCAGACAGAGGCACGTCGCTACTTGGCATGGACGCTATAGTGGCACTGGACATTCAAGTGAGTGGCGCAACCAAAACGTGCTTCTACACGGAGACCGGTGAACTTGACGAAGCGTCATCGAGCCCGCCAGATCCTTCTCTGTTACAAACACAGGCTGCTGACATCATAGAAGGTCGACAACCAGACTCTTCAACATCAACCGGCGTACCGTCACCACCGGATGACTTTTCGGCGGCGCTGGAGGAAGAGTGGGCGGCTCGTCAACAGCCGCAAGCACAAGCGACAGTGATGCCACCGTCTGCAGCTACGCCGGCAAAGCCTGCATCTATACAGCCGAAACTTCCACCGTGTCTCCAGCACTTTAATCATCTGTTCACCCCTGGCCTGGGTAGAGTCAAGGGAATCGAGTGCAAGGTGAGAATTCGTCCTTCAGTTCCACCTGTCAAACATCGCATGAGGCGAATTCCACAAACTGCTCGCCAACCTGTTTCGGAAGAGATTAAGCGTCTCGAAGACGCAGGGGTCATTGAACGCATCAATGCCTCAGAATGGGTGTCACCCATTGTGGTAGTACAGAAGAAGGACGGAACCATTCGGATGTGCGTGGACCTCCGTAGCGCAAACAAAGCGGTGGTAATTGACAGCTACCCCTCCCACACATCGAAGAGCTACTGAATGCGCTTCACGGCGCACATCACTTTTCAAAATTGGACCTTGCAGCAGCATACCACCAAGTGCCCTTACATCCCGACAGCCGTGATATCACAGCGTTCATCACACACGAAGGGCTGTTTCGCTTTAAGCGAGTATGTTTCGGCTTGGCTTCCGCACCAGCAATTTTCCAAAATATGATGTCCAAGATCCTGCATGGTTGTCAAGGTGTTTTGCTTTACCTTGACGACATTGTCGTGTTCGGCAGGACCCCACAAGAACATCTGGAACGCCTGCGGGAAGTGCTCCAACGGATTTCTGACGTGGGCTTGAAGCTGAACAACAAGTGTGTTTTTGACGTCACAGAACTTTCGTTTCTGGGACACAAAGTTAGTGGAGCCGGAATCGCTCCTTTGCAACCAAAGGTGGATGCCCTACAGGCTGCTCCCATTCCAACAGATCTGATGCAACTGAGATCGTTTCTCGGGATGGTTGAATATTATTCTCGTTTCCTACCCCATCTGGCTTCAGAGGTGGAACCTCTGCGTAGGTACCTCCGAAAGGACACGCCTTTCATTTGGGATCAAGATGCGGACCAGAGCTTCCGGCGTGTGAAGAGGTTGCTGTCATCTGCAAAAACTCTCAAGATGTTCAATCCAGGCCTGCCCATCATCGTAGCCACGGATGCTTCCGCCTATGGACTTGGAGCAGTGCTGCAGCAGCTTCACGGCAAGGAAGTTCAGACTGTCGCCTTCGCTTCACGTACGCTCACTCCGGCTGAGCGCAAGTATTCCACGGGAGAGCGAGAAGCCCTTGCCTGCTTGTGGGCGTGTGAGAAATGGCACGCCTACCTGTGGGGTCGCCGTTTCACCTTACGCACAGACCACCAGGCTCTCGCGTCCTTGTTGAGCACGCGAGGAACTGGACTTCGTCCACTCCGAATCACTCGGTGGTCGACACGCCTCCTGAAGTATAACTTCCAAGTGGAATACCAGCGGGGCAGCGAAAATCAGGTCGCGGACGCACTTTCCAGGCTCCCTGTACCAGCTGACGAAGGTGGCACAGATTTCGACGAAGAGATCGTGTCTTTCACCGCGCTGGAAGGCGAATGCATCACAAAGGCTCAGCTTCAACAGGAAACAGCTCACGACCCGGAACTGACCGCCGTGATGTCCTTTATCACATCGGAATGGCCACCATGGAGGGAGTCGTCTTCTGACGAAGCCATCTTCTACAGCATCAAAGACACGCTCTCTGTGTACGATGGTCTACTGCTACGGGGCGATCAGTTCGTCGTTCCTGCGAGCATGAGAAAACCACTCATCGCGCGAGCGCACGAGGGTCACCCAGGCATCGTCAGGACACAGACTCGCCTTCGTGATCTCTATTGGTGGCCACGCATGAACGCGGACGTAAAAGCGGCAGTACAAGCATGTGGTGTTTGCAGAACCGCTGACAAAAGCGCGAAGACATCGCCAACACCCTTGCAACCAGTCCCACTGCCTGAGCGGCCGTGGTCAAAGGTCGGCATTGACATTGTCGGTCCCTTCGAGAGAGCACCACCGGCTTTCCGCTATGTAATCACGATGGTCGATTACTTCTCCAAGTGGCCGGAAATACAGTTCTGCCCTAACGTTACCACAAAGACTGTGACAAATTTTCTGCACATGGTCTTCACGCGCGAGGGGTATCCAGAGAGTGTCGTAAGTGACAACGGGCCCCAGTTTACGTCCGAGGGGTTTAAGAATTTCCTGGCTCATCGTGGTATAAAGCACCAGCTGGTCTCGAACTACCATCCGCAAGCCAATGGGCAAGTTGAAAGATTTAATCGCACATTCAAGTCCTACGTACAGTGTGCTTCACTCGAGAACCGATCGCTACAAGCCGCTGTTCTCGACTACATTTTCATTTACCGGTGTACACCGCACGCTACTACGGGACTTTCTCCCGCTCTTCTCCTCCACGGTCGCAAGCCGCGCAACAGGCTACACATACTTGAACTCTCGTTCACGGAGTTCCTTAAGAACCCTATGGAGGAAATGCAGCGAATGCGCGACCGCGTACGGCAACGACAAGAGAAGAGCGGGTGCTACACTGACGGAAGACGGGCGGCCAAGACACCGCGTTTTAGAGTGGGTGATCTTGTTAGAGTAAAGAAGCCGGGCCACATACGCAAGGGAAGCCCAGCGTTCACTCCTCCTATGCGAATAATCAAGCAGGTCGGGAGATGGACGTACCGACTTGAGGATGGCAGGGCGTGGAACGCTTCAAAGTTGTCGGTCGTTCCTGAGACGATCACGCAGAATCAGAACAGGCCAGCAACGAGGAACGATACACTTGGACAGCCCACTTCAAGTGAAGCTAAAAGAGTTCCTCAAGGTGTAACCCCTACCGGAGGTGCAAGATGGTGCCACCATGACTGGCAGCCAACCGCTGCTACTCCCACGCAGTCGCAGCGAAACCAGCACCGACCACACATACAGCCTTCCACGACTAGTCCGATACGGTGGCAAACACAGATCGAATACACCGCCACCCTTCGAGACCCCAAGACACCCTGTGAACTCAGGATGGAGCCATGTGCAACGCCGTCGGGACGTGGCTCGGGACAAAGGGGACAGTCGCCGGTCGGTGAGCCTTTCCCCTCCGGAGGGGCAGAGCATTCGCCAGACACTGTAATGGAAACGCCCCGACTGCCAGGACTGCAAAGGCCACGTCGAAACCGTCGACCACCTTTGTACTATGGCGATTTTGTTTGATTAACGAAGTGTACATAGGAGTTCATGAAAATCGATGCGTGTAAGTAAGTGTGATTAGCTTTAAAGTTCCTGGCCAGGAACACCTAAGTTTGAATGATGTGAATGTGTTTCGATGTAATAACTGTATTGTTCGCATGCGTGTAGAAACTGTCATGACATATGTAACTGATGGTGTGTTGTTTATGTATCTTGTACGCTATGTCCTATTTCTATCCTTCTCTCTTTTTTCTCGGCTGTATTATAGTCACTTTAAGTTTTCCTTGTCATTAAGGGGGGGGGAGAAATGTTGTGTTCATGTTTCGTTATCACTTCCTTTTCTTCTCTGTGTTATCCTATCTCATCATTCTTTGTCTTCCTTGTTTTCTTTGATATAATTGGAATGTCTCGTGATATAAAACAGTCTTCCTGAGAGCTCCGACTGGACTGGTCGTCCTTGACACACGTCCCCACACCCGGGGACTCTACAACCAGCTAGTTTGAGTACGCCACCGCTGCCGAAATGCATCGTGGAAGCTGTAGTCTTTCTGCACGCGCGACAACCCTGCTGGAGGTCTGCGCGAGCAGAGCACGAGGCGGAATGAGCTCTCTCGTGAACTGGCGGCTGCCTCCTACGAACTACAGTTATGGCGGCGTCACGCAAGCGTGGAACGCTTGGTGAGATCGGTCTATTGTCTATATACCATTTGCTATATTACCCAAGCATCAAGGAGAATGCAGGGATTGGTGTTCCACGCGCCACACGCGCTGGCCTTAGTAGTCATAACTTTTTTAAGGCAAATACCTAAAACAAATGGCATCTTGCACGCGCGATCCTCAACGCTTTAGTTTGGTTATTTACTTCGAATCTTTTATACGGGGAAGGCGTGCGCGTGCGGCGTGTGGAACACCAATGCCCTGCATTCTCCTTGATGCTTGGGTAATATAGCAAATGGTCTATTGGCGACGAGATCTTTCGGTTGGCGCCATCTTGCGGGAGCACTCCTGTGAAGTACTAATACATCTTTCCTGTTAAATCTGCGTTTATTTACACTATGTACAGTTTAAGTCGAAAGGAAGCTGGCCATTGCTCATGGCGGTTTGGAATCAGTCTGGGACCGCTATCGCGGGTGCGCGCGTGCTCCTCTTGAGCCTCGTCTTCGTCTTGCTTGACCGCGATATATACCATATCCCCCTTCTTGGTTAATGTCCAGTACATAGTCTTTAAAGTGTGCTGGCTGTTTGATCTGGCGACCCCTCGGGTAGTCCTTGAATCGGGGTCTGCCTGGACGCCCGCGTTGTCGTCCACGGTGTCTCTGCCCTGGACATCCATATTATTGTCTACGGTTCTCTGTCCTGGACGTCAGCATTATTGTCCACGGTGCCTCTGTCCTGGACTTCAGCATTATTGTCCCCGGTACATCTGTTCTCGGGCTGTGTCATTTGCGACTCGTATGTGTCTTCAGTGGTTGGGTAGATTAAGAATGGAGAAGCTTTTTCTTTGGCCTCTAGAGTTTCCAAGTGTGATTTTCTGGGGCGAATATGATCAACGTGTCGACGCTGAAGTTTTCCGTCCTCCGTTCTTGTTTGAAATGATCGAATTCCTAGCGGTTTCATGATTACGGCGGTAACCCATGCTGGTCTTCCACCGAAATTTCTCACGTAGACGGTTTGACCTGCCGAATAATCTGCCGTTACTTCGTCCGTCGGAACTTCTCGGTCTTCGCTTGTCGACGAGCTTTGCTTCATGAGATCGAGAGGTGTGGCGATCCGTCGGCCGAACATTGCTTCGGCGGGTGTTTTCCCCGTGGAGGTTGAAACCGTCGTATGCTGCCTGAACAAGAATCTGGCGATTCTGCACTGGATTGTTCCTTCCTTGAGTTTCAGGAGGGCCTTTTTTGTTTCGCCCACCATACGCTCCGCTTGCCCGTTTGTGGCCGGATGATATGGGGAGCTGGTGTAGTGTTTGATGCCGTTTCTCGTCAAGAACTCATCCATTTCGTTCGACACGAAATTCGGTGCGTTGTCGGAGAAAAGAATTTTCGGTACTCCAAAGGTTGAAAAGGTGGAGCGAAGGGCGTCGATGATGCGTGTAGACGTCGTGGAGTGCATCGGCTTCACCTCCAACCACTTCGAGTAAGCGTCGACGACGATGAGGTACGATATCCCGTCGATCGGTCCGGCGAAGTCGATGTGAATCGTCTCCCAGGGTCGAGTGGCAGGTGACCAGTCAGGCGTTGGTACCGCAGACTTGGCCCGATGATGTTGTTGGCACGTCTCACACGCAGCTGCTGTGGCTTCGATGTCTGCGTCAAGCTTCGGCCACCAGAAATGGCTCCGAGCAGTACTTTTCATGGCCACAATACCCGGGTGGTTGGCGTGCAGCATTTTCAAAGCTTGCTCGCGTGCTGCTTTTGGTAGAACAACACGTGCCCCCCACGTCACACTGCCGTTGTGTGTTGCCAACTCGAGTTCTCTGCGCTTGTACGGTGCGAACTCGTCTCCTGTCCAGTCTGTGGTGTTTCCGTCTTGTAGTCCTTGGTAGACTTTTGACAAAACGGAGCCTTCCTTGGTTAGAAGCGCGATGCGTTGACCCGTCAAGGGTGGGCATTCCATTGCTTCGAGCATAAGTACATCTCCTGGTTGTGCGGCTTCGTCCTTCACATTTGGCAGTGGTAGACGGCTAAGTGCGTCCGCGTTCTGGTGCGCCTTGCCTTGTCGGTAACGCAACTCGTAGTCGTAGCAGCCAAGTAGAAGGCACCATCGGGTCATGCCTGGTGACAACATTACCGGAATCTGTCGGCCTTGGCTCATGATTCCCAGAAGTGGCTTGTGATCGGTGTACACGATCACTTGTCGCCCGGCGACGTACTGGTGGAAATGTTTCATGCCGAAGATGATGGCTAGTCCTTCCTTATCCAGCTGAGCGTAATTACGTTCGCTTTTGCCCAGTGTTCTGGATGCGTAGGCAATTGGAGCTTCCTCTCCGGCGTCGTCCAGCTGCGACAGAACTGCCCCAACACCGTATGGTGATGCGTCGCAAGACAAAACAAGTTTACGCTTGTCGTCATGGTGCGCGAGCAGAGGTGCTGAACTAAGTAGCACCTTCAACTGTTCGAAAGCCTTGTGCTCTTCGTTCCCCCAGCGCCACTTGGCGTCTTTATCAAGCAGTCGATGTAGCCTTTCGGCGGTGGATGCCCTGTTCCGCAGAAAACGACTGTAGAAGCTCAGCATTCCAAGGAAGGCTTGGAGCTCCTTTTGTTGCTCGGTTCCGGGGCTTCCATGATGGCCTTTACCTTCTCGGCTGTTGGTCTCACGCCATCAGCGTCAACGTGGTAGCCCAGGAATTCTATTGCTGGAACCCCAAATTTGCATTTGGTTTGGGAGACCCGAAGTCCGGATTCCGCGAGGCGTTGAAGAACGGCTTCCAAGCGTTTTAAGTGTTCCTCTTCAGTTGCCCCTGTGACCATTATGTCGTCAAGGTATGCTCCCGTGCCTTCGATGCCTGCCAACAGCGTGTCCATGAACTGTTGAAACAGCAAAGGCGCAACCGAAACTCCAAAAGGAACTCGTTTAACGCGAAAGAGCCCCATCGGTGTCGTTACAGCCAGCAACTCCGCTGTGGCGTTGTCCACTCGCAATTGCTGGTACGCTTGTTGCAGATCTATCTTCGAGAAGACCTTTCCTCCCCGTACGATGGACAACAGGTCTGGTGCTGTGGGAAGCGGGTATGCGTTCGCCTTGAGTGCCGGGTTGACCGTGCACCGATAGTCCCCGCACAGCCGTAGTGTACCGTTCTTTTTTCGGACGATGACTAAGGGTGTTGCCCAGGACGACGACTTCACCGGCTCCAAAATGTTCTGGGCCTGAAGCTTGTTCAGCTCTTCATGTACTGCTGTTCGCAGAGCGAAAGACACTGGTCGACTCTTCAGGAATTTTGGAGCTACGTCCTGCTTGAGGTCTATGTGTAGCGGGTCGCCGACATGACCATCGAGCTGTCCCTGGAACACTTGCTCATGGGTTCTCAGTAGATCTTCCAGGGCTGTTGAAGACACTGAGTATACGCCCGAAAGCTTGATGTTCAACGCAGGAAACCAGTCCCGGCCAAGCAGACTTGCTCCCTTCCCGTTAACCACGTAGAGGTCCAGACGAGAGTCTTTGCCCTTGAATCATACGTTGACCGGCAGCTTGCCAGCCAGTTGCATCTTGTCTCCAGCCCAGACGCACAAGGAGAGGTCGCAAGGTTCTAGCTTAGGAGGTCGTCCCTGCCAAAGACGCTTGCATGTTTCGGAGCTGATTATGGAGTGGGAAGCTCCGGAACCCACTTCCATGTCGAGGTGTCGTCCGTTCACGAGTAGCTCCGCGATGACCCGTGAGGTGTCTCCCTGGGTAACGCTGTTGACAGCAAAAAGATCACCATGCGTCTCGTGCTCTGTTGCGTCCGCGTGATGCGTGCGACACTTCGATTCCTCTTGGGACTTGCGCTGGGCTCTGCGTTTGAAGCAGGCCTCTTCCAGATTACCTTTCTTGCGGTAAAATGTGCAAGTTGCTTTGATGTGTTTGCCGACATCCGGCGAGTGCGAGCCTGTGCAGCGGAAACAAGGTTTCTTCGTCGTTTCTCCGCCCTTGGAGGTCTTGACTGAGGAGGTGCTCTGGACCTTCCCTTCTTTTTCACCTTGAATGTGACGTTGCTGGCTGGCAGCAGACTCGGTAGCCAAGGCAATCGCGTAAGCTCGGTCGAAGGTGATGTTACGTTCGACCAGCAAGCGTTGCTGTAGGCGTGACTCCTTAATACCACAGATGAAACGGTCACGGAGCATGACATCTAAAGGCAGAACGGTAGAAAATTCAGCTCCTGGTGTTTGTGCGGCCTGGGCCGCTTGTGTCACCTCGCTGGACGAACTAGCGGTTGTAGCCGTAGTAGTCCTGGCCGGCACGTTAGTCACCGTTCCGAAGTTGCAGTCGGCTGCGATCTTGCGGAGGGCGGCGACGTACTCAGAGATAGTCTCTGCCGGTGCTTGGTTTCGCTGATGGAACTTGAAACGGCTGAGCAGTTCCGCCGGCTTCGGGTCGTAGTGTTCATTGAGGAGTTTCACAATTTTTTCAAACTCGACTTCCGAAGGCTTTTTGGAGCTAGTAGAGCCCGTATGGTGTCAAAGGTCGACTCACCGCATGATGTGAGCAGAACTGCTCGCGTCTTCACGGTGCTGGTAATGTCCTTGGCTTCGAAGTAGAACTCAAGGCGTTCCAACCATGAACTCCAGTTTCCTCCGGGGTTAAATGCCGGAATTCGTCCGTGAGAGCCGTAGTCATCCATCTTCAGGGTTCGCGAAACTCCCTCGTCGCCAATTAATACATCTTTTCCTGTTAAATCTGCGTTTATTTACACTATGTACAGTTTAAGTCGAAAAGAAGCTGGCCATTGCTCATGGCGGTTTGGAATCAGTCTGGGACCGCTATCACGGGTGCGCGCGTGCTCCTCTTGAGCCTCGTCTTCGTCTTGCTTAACCGCGATATATATCAAGTACCGAATAGGATTCCAGCAGACGACGCGCCAAGTAGTCTCACAGTGTGGTTATGCTCGCTCGCTTGCGTGGCGGCGTACTAAGCTGGGTGCACTGATACATCTAGAGGTTTTTAAGGGAGAGGAGGATGCTCATTGTCGATGTACAAGTTACACTGGATGGATAACGGATGGTGTATCTTCCAGGAAAGGGGTACATGTGCGCCCGATACACCCGACTACAACCTTTTTTCTTAGAGTGTAAGAGCAAACACTCCTAATAACTCGTGCGAGCTAGGTAGCTTGGAACATTTCTCAGTCAGGCAGACGAAATAATTGGTCAGTTCCGGCGTTCTTCTTTCCGATACATTGCATAAAAAACGGTGCTGAAACAGCTTCGTATATGTATTTATGTCCACCATTGGACACTGTTAGCGCAAACACGACGCTGGAGCTTTTCAACATCGGGAATATACGTGCCGAAGGAACGAAGCACATCTGAAAAACCAAGCAAGCTGGCAAAAACTAAACGGGTGACTGGATGAGAAACTTCCTGTGCAGATACGATCAAAATAAATTGAGGGCCTTGTAATAAAATTCGATTTACAATAAGTACTGCTTTATTCTTTCGGCTCTGCGCGAAGATGCTAGTTCTACGTTCAAAACATCACCCGCGCGCTCAAACGCTTTGAGAATGAGTGCCTCATAAAGCTGCCCGGCATAAAAAAATAATAAAAAAAGAGACGCCTTTCATAGCCCACGTACTTTATTCTTTAGGTTTGGAGTGTTTTAACCGCTCATAAAGACGCAAGCTATTGGGGTCATTTTCATATAGTGACAGGACTGGCATATTATTTTTGAAAGATTGCCGACGCCTCTGGATCAGAGCCTGATCTGTTCCTTCGCTACGAAAGAAATAGGCCTCTTTTATACCCGGACCTACCACTGATCTGTATTATAGGGGGCTGGATGGCGCTTAGCTGCTCTCCGAGCCTGGCGCAAGTGAAGCCACCGGAAGTTCGAGGCTTGTCCCGGAAGTTGGGGGTGCGCCGGGCTTCCTAGTGCATTCAGTCGATATTTTGGACCATGCTTTTTTGTGTCTTTGATTGGGTTATTATACTCCCGTTCTGGATTAAATCCCGAGAATGAAGCATTTGAACTTGGGACATATTTACGCTTAATCAACTAAAATCTCAAAATGTTTACATTGAATGGCTTCCCATGATACTTCGCGGGTCTGCATGTGCTCTTACTGCGCAACAAGCGGGCAATCTTGAGGGAACAAGCGAAAATTGAGCGCCCTTGACGCTTTTCGAACCAGAGTTCGGAAGGGTTACAAAGCCTGCCAAGCGCTCACTTCCGGGACAAGCCGCTTACTTCCGGTGGCTTCATACCTGTATGCTCAATGCGCCATCCAGCTCCCTCTAGTGGAGATCAGTGGGACCTACAAGTCAAACTCCTGAACCAGATTTTCTATCATGGAAAACTCCGATGGACAGCGTTCACCAAATGGAAGACCAAAATCAAGTCCCTCAGCGGCAGTATTAGCGAAAGATCAAGCCGGCCAGCCAGGCCAAGAGAGAACATCAGGTCAAGCGGTCAAGGGTGTCAAGCGACGCAAAGGAGATAATGATGACGAACCTGACGATGACGACCAAGATGAGGATATAGGAGCGTCTGAAGCAACATCAGACTCTACCATGCACGTCGACGAGGAGAAAAGTGACCTGGAGGGATTCATACTCGTTACACACCGACGTCAGCGAACAACTGGTGTGCCAGTTTTACTGACCCCAGTCAACAATGACCAACGACTCTAAAAACAGGATCCGCTCAAACTAAGCGAAGAAATAGCAACCGCGGCAGACGCCCCTCTTGGAAGACATCATTTCACTGCTCGGGGAGGTCTCCTTGTAGATGTTGCAGACGCTGCTACCATGAACAAGCTGCTGAAAGTTCGTTCTCTCTGTGGAGTTGCGGTCCAAGCAACCATACCGAAGACCTGCATGCGGAACAACGGCCTGGTGACAGGGGTACCGGATTGGTACTCGGACAGCGAGATAACGGAATTCCTGGAACCGGCTGGTGATGATCGCAGCCCGCGGACTCTACCAATGTCGCGCAAACGTTGGCGAAGCGGCTAAACCGGCTGACCGAGTTGTTCTAACTTTCCGGCCAAACACAGAGCGCCCAGTGAGAGTGAGCCTTGGGTTCACCATACATGAGGTCTGCGATTATGTTGAAGCCCTCTCCCGATGTTTCAACTCCCAGGCGTTCGGACACATAGCCAAATACTGCAAGACCGCTGTCAAGTGCAAAAAGTGCGCAGGACAACACGCAACCAAAGACTGCAACGGAGAAGATCCCGTGAAGTGTGCAAACTGCGGCGGGGTCCATCCTACCAGCTACGTCAACTGCAAAGTGCGCCTCGGAGCACTCGCAAGAAGCAAGGATTTTGTCAATCGACCACGACAGGCTTTGACGCCAGTGGAGACCGTGGAGGTCAACGATACGGCCGCATCGCAGAAATCACCTGTTGCATTGGTTGCCATATCAAAACCTACAGACAGCCAAACAACATCTGGCATGAAACCACAGGAGGGGCGACGAAAATATGGGAAAACGAACAGCGCCAGTAAGAATCTAACAGGGAAACAGACGCTGCTCAGGATGAGTTTCCTCCCTTACCACCCAGAGAATCGCAAGTCCCCAACGCGTGCCAAGCTCAACTGGCTTCTTCGTCGACGGGTAGACGCCTCTACAGTAGAGCGACAGAAAATGTTTTACCACCACCAAAGAGAGAAACTGATCTGCCTGGGACATCAAATGTCAACGACATAGTAAGTTTACTTTTCTCTGCCTTACGAGGCTTCATTGCCCAACTACCTTCAGGCCACCTCAAGATATTACCACAAGGAATTATGGTTTTCGAAGTGACAATTACTGATATGATCCGAAACTGGATGTAGTTATGGCCCAGGATCCAAAACATCAATCAACAGTGCCCCCAGGATCCAAAACATCAATCAACAGTGCCCCCTAAACAAAGACATGTGTCATTAATAATGCAGTGGAACTGTGCGAGCCTCCCAGTATGATTGGCGGCACTGTCCTTATATTTACAAAGTTATCAAATACCAATCTTAGCATTTAGTGAAGCAGGACTACCAAATAATGATAGTATTTCCGGATACACATGCTACGAAAATCCCATAATAAAAGGTTTTCCCCATGGATCTGCGGCATTATTTATACGATAAAAGCTTCCCCAACATAAGATTGACACTAATGACCTGTGCACAGAACATCTCGAACTGATAGCAGCGCATGTAGTCGTAGGTGGACATCCACTATGCATCGGCTCAGCCTATGCGCGTCCGGGGAAGGGCAAGGCTACTGTTGCAAGTGCAGTTGCCGAACTCTGCAAACGCTGCTCAGACCCTATTGTGTTATTTGGGGACTGGAACGCGCATCACAGCCTCTAGGGGAGTGCCAAAGATGATGCTAGAGGGAAAGCACTGGCTCAGGCTTTTAAGGATTGTGATTTGGCTATAGCAAATGACGGAAGTCCGACATTTTCTAGAACACCTGCAACCTACAGTGTAATAGACATCACGGCATACTCATCAGACCTCAGCATAGAATGGAGGACCTTTCCAGATACAATAGTCAGTGATAACTATCCCATATTTATAGAGTTAGCAGGTGTTTGCTCAACACAACAACGTATTGGGCACTTCATTCACTGGGACAATTACAGAAAATATCTCACAGCATCATCGGAACCCTTAGACCAGGCTATAGTGATTAGTGCTGAAAGAGCCACAATCAGAATGCGCCTTCCAAGCCTTTATCCCGAGCCCGACTCGACACTATTTAAGCTTTTTGCGCAACGAAGACAAGTAGAAAGAAAACTTCAGTGAATCTATACATGCGAAGTAAAAACCCTGCTAAAGAGAATAAATGCAATCATTCGTCGATATGCAAAAAAGACCAAGCGCAAACAGTGGGATGACAGTACAGCGTCGGCCGATGCTAACAAGCCTGGAACACGCATTTGGCGAATTTTGGACTGCTTCACGGGGAAAAACCAGACGCAGACATCTTACGCTTCAATGGTACTTCATCTGGGCGAAAATCTACAAGACACACTGGAAAGCTTTGCGGATTATTTTTCGACGCCTCAAAGTCAGGTTGGAGTGGAAAGCTACGCGGTAAAAAAGAAATAACCTCTTGACGCTCTCTTAACCGCAGGCGAACTAGCCACTGCACTAAATGTGTGTCGCAGAAAAAGTGCACCAGGTCCTGACGGGATCACCAATCAGATGCTCCAAAACTTACCCAACGGACGACTAGAGGAATTCCTGAATTCATTCAATATCTAATGGACAACGGGAAACATACCACGAACTTCGCGAACAGCATGAGTTGTTATACACAAGCCGGTAAAACCGAGAACATCATCATCTTCACATCGACCTCTTTCGCTAACGTCATGCGTAGCGAAACTCAAGGAGCGAATCCTCCATTCCCGTGTCTCGTGGTGGCTTGAGAAATATCAACTATTTTCAAAGAGATGACCGGATTCAGAAGGGGCCTCTCAACAGCAGATAGTGTGATTGACCTATTGAGTGATGTTGAGCATAATCACTAAAACAAGAACTCAACTTTGGCAATATTCTTTGAGATCAGCAAGGCTTATGACAATGTACAGCATTCCGCAGTCCTGAGAAAGCTAACACAACTTGGAATGACGGGTCATTTACAGGTCTTTCTAAAGAATTTTTTCGCTGGACGAACGCTCCAAGTTCGGCTGGGACGAGCAGTGAGCTCGAAGCGTAAATCCCTTTGTGGCCTGCCCCAAGGAAGTGTACTATCACCAATACATTTTAATATCCTTTTGTCAAAGTTACCGGAAGCACTGCCCAAGTACACTCTTCCTACTAGTATGTCAATTTACGCGGATGATATTTGTATTTGGACTTCAGGCTTCAAGCATCATGGTCTACGAAATGATGCTCAAGCTGCCATTACAGCCTCGAGCAAGTACTAACTGAGTGCGGACTCCAGTTTTCACCAGAGAAGACGGCGTTCATTCTTTTTCCTGGAAAAGATGGAAACAGCACACGAATAGATGTTCAGGTAAACGGAAGTCCGATTCGTCGTGTCCGGCAGCATCCATTTCTAGGTTTCTCCATCAATTCTCGGCTGAATTGGCATTCACAGGCAGTGGCTACGGCAAAGTCCACAGTAGTAGTGAAAAATGCCGTTAGTAGGGTGGCAGGACAGTCGTGGGGAACTCTCCAAGGTCAATGCTACGTCTCCATTCGGCATTAGTAGTTACCCCCATCTTATACGCCCTCCCTTATATGAAGTTATCTCGGTCCGACTCTGAACTTCTCGAACGCATCCATAGACGAGGACATCGTACAAGCCTTGGTGTCCCCAGTTCTACCAGAAATGACCTGGTGTACATAGAGGCACAAGCTCTGCCACTGCCTCTTTTGGACACGCAAGGCCTACTTCTACAGAAGCTCCACTTCCACGAAACAGCTACTGGAAGGAGCCTGCTTCAACGACTAGCGAAAAGGACGAGTTCACGCTTTCACATGTTTTTACAGACTCTGAAACAACTAGGGTGGCAGTCAGAAGCGCGACCAAATAGTTTTGACTACCAACCTAAGCCCCCATGGGAGGCATACATCCCAAAATGCAATGAGAAGTTCCCGGGCATACCAAACAAGAAAATATCTAACGAAGTGGTGCTAAAAATGACAGCGACGGAGTACATTGAAACAATATTTCAAGATTTTTTGCAAGTTTACACGGATGGCTTTGTAAATCGTCATAAAAGAAGTAGCACAGCCGCCTATAAAGTTCCAGCCTATAACCTTGAGTGGAGAGGCCGTGTCGATCAAATGGTGTCCTCCACGACCGCAGAAATAATAGCATTTGTGGAAGCACTCCATACTCTTAAGACATTTACACCGCAAAAAGTAGTTGTGCTCACAGACTCTCGGGGTGCACTGCAACAGCTAAAACATATACAAGGAACATCGGAAATCACGGTGGCTGCTCGGTCCCGCGATCGGAGGAGGGAAACTCTAGCTGTTACCGACTTCGCACCAGGAACCGACTCGCACCAGAGAACTTTTTGGACAAATGGGGTAAGATACCTTCAGCCTCCTGCGACAGTAGTGTTGTTACAAAAGATTTCAATCGCCTACTTTGTGATTGTAATAAATTCGAGAGTCATCGAAAAGACTTCGCTCAAGAACTTAACAGACATAACTTCAAGATCAACGATATTAGAGATTTGATACGTCCAACTGCAAGAAGAGCTCGAAGAAAGCTACTACAGACCCTTTTCCTAAACTACCTCCAGGCGACTGGACTACAAGCACGACTATAGAATGAAATACTGAGCGCCATTTACACTTGAAAGACCGGAAGTGTGCGTGACTCGACCTGTGACTTACCTTCGAAACAAGACAAACACTGAGTTTTTTTTTGTGTGTGTGCGTGTGTGAGTGTGTACTTTTCTTCTTCAATCATCATTTATTTCACTTGGTTTTATTCATTTTAATATTTCATTTTCATTCCTGGGCGGGACAATGCCGGCCTAATCGGCAAGGCTAAGTCCGCCCAAACATTTTAATAAAAACGTCACCTCTCTCTCTCCCTGAATAATGTTCCAAGCTGCCTAATTCGCACAAGTTATTAGGGGTGTTTGCTCGTACATTTTAAGAAAAAAAGGCTGCAGTCGGGTGCATCGGGCGCACATGCACACCTTTCCTGGAACAAGCGCCCTCCGTTACCCCGCCAGTGTACTTGTACACCGACAATGAGCAGCCCGAGCTCTTACACACCGGGCTAGGGCACCAAGTGAGCACTCGACCTTCGCCTCGTGGAACCACGACAACCTCTACACCTTTAAAGGGGTGCTCGACCACTACCGAGTAGAATGCCGAGCCTACCCAGAGGCTCACAGTACTCTCAGCAAGGCAGAATCCACCATCCTCCGTCAAGTCCAGACGGAGACCTTCCTCAACCCGGCGCAGTTGCACTCGTGGTACCCAGATACCTACGACCCGTCTTGCAATAACTGTGGCGAGATCGCCACACTCCACCATATACTCTGGGGTGCCCGGAGCTGCTTCTTCGTTCGCAGAATAAGGAGTTCATCAAGCAAGCCAGGCAACCAGGCGCCTGGGAATCCTTCCTTCGGGATCCTGACCCCAAGACTCAGAAAATTCTAGTCCAGCTGGCCTCGGACGCCGCCGGGAACATCGCGTCTCGTCTTTCGACCGAGGGGATCGCTTCGTCAAGGGTCTCTCCCTAAGAGAGACTCGCTTGACGCGGGGATCTAACAGTCTTGGACCCAATAAAGTCTACCTCACCTCACCTCACCTCCTCTTCTCCCTTAAAAGCCTTTAGGTGTATCAGTGCATACAGCTTAGTACACCGTCACGCAAGTGAGCGAGCTTAACCACACTGTGGGACTACTTGGTGCGTCGTCCGCTAGAATCCTATTCGCTACATCAGAGGAGTGCTCCCGCGAGGTGGCGCCACCGAAATATCTCGTCGACAATAGACAATTGCATCTGACCTCCGCCATTTTTCTGCTCATGCGGGTAAGTGCATGGAATTACAAACTTGCCAAAGCTGCGTTCAAGCACACGCTCCACGTGCTTGCACGCATGGGGCACAAGTGAGACGCCATGCTTGCAATTGAGTGAGCTAGAATAATTTATATTCTATTCCATTGTACCAATAGGAAGATTCACTGTCGGTCGCGTCACTAAGCACGAATGATATAGACGCTTCGCAGCATGTCTGCATGGGCGCCGCCATAACCGACGTTGAGCTTTTGTTTCCTCTTATTCCGTCTGCTTCACTTCATCATTACTATAACAGGCAAGGTCATTGCCATTAAAGATTATACTGCGCCCTTCTTCCCAGCATTAGCATTTGTGGAGGCTCGTCAACGCCCGTTTTAATGGCTCAGTATCTCGCTAAAACAAGAGGTCAGCAATGGCGGATATAATCTGGCGCGTGTGCAAGGCGTCTATACTGGCTCTGAAGCAGAGCTCGAGCGCCGGAAGCATGCCAGAGAACGAGCGTCGCGAGCGCTTTCAGATCGCGTGTTCTTCATTCGACTCTATGCTTTGCCCAGACGCATCGCAACATGAAGGCCTCTTCTCTTCTGAACCGAGACCGCACCGCCAGCGCCCCGACTGCCCCATTGGACACAGCGCTTGTTTTCGGACACGGCACTTTCCAACGGCTGGCACTGCTGTGCGCCACGCTTTCCATCTTCATCGCAGTAAGCAACGGTCTCGCCGCCGTGGTATTCGCACGGGCCGTGGAACACTGGTGCAGACCGCCGCCGGAGCTTGCTTTCATTCAAACCGACGTCTGGAAGAATCAGAGCATCCCCGTGGAACCGGACGGCACGTTCAGCAAATGCACCCGCTACGAGCCTCCACTGGACGCGGGAAATGCCACGGAGAACCGGACCGTGGTCTTCTGCGACGAGTGGGACTACGACAGTTCGACCGCGGGGAAGTCCATAGTCAGCGAGTGGAACCTGGTTTGCCACAGACACCGGCTCCTTTTGTTCCATTCGCTCGTATACTACGGAGGAGCCGTCGCCGGGAGCGTGATCGGGTGCTTCGGGGACAGCCTTGGCCGCAAACCTGTCTTCATGATCGCGCTGTTACTTCAAGTCGCCTCCGGCACGGCCACAATCGTCTCCAACACGGTTCTCACATTTATCATCTTGCGCTTTCTGACATCGGTGACGTCTTTGACGGTTATGAACATGGCCTCCGTTCTGCTGTTTGAGGTGACAAGTACAACGCATCGCGTCGTCTTCTGTGCCTTTGCCGCCTCGAGCACATCTGCGGCGCTGCCACTGTTCCATTTCCTCTTACTGGCGGTAGGTGGACACTGGAGGGTGGCTCAAGCGATCCTTATGGTGCCGACATGCTTCCTCCTGTTCGCCGCCCACGCCGTTGAAGAGTCTCCTTGTTGGCTGCTGGGCTTGGGCGACGTCGAAGGCACCGAGCGCGCCGTGGTATCGGCTGCCAAGGTCAATGGCTATCCCCTGCACGACACGAAGGCCAAGATGAACAAGATCAAGTACGAGACGTTGCGGAGAGGCAACACGCAAACGAGCGTTCACCAATCGAGCCCCCTTGACCTTGTGCTGAACAGCTCTCTGCGTTTCCGATCCGTTATTATTTTTTCTTGTACGTTCATGACGGTTCTTCACTACTACGACACCTATTTTGACGAGACCTTGGTAGAAAACCGGACGGGGTACATAACCCTAATAGTTGCGCGGCTACCTGTCTCGACAGCTTTCTTGTATGTCCTGCACTACATGAGCCGGCGCAAGATACTTTGCATCACCATGTTACACATGTCGGTCGTGCTAGGCTTTCAGGCTTGGCTGGTTTGGCAAAAGGACGACAGCATCCAGCCCATTGTCACAATTATCATTAAGGGAATTGTTCTGGACATGATTTCAGTGGCCATGTTCGTTTATTTGTTGGAGATATTCCCCACCGTGCTACGAGCCACGAGCTTTTCTTTAGGCTCCATGTTCGGTAGGACCGGAGTCGTGCTATTGATCTTTATCAGGGAACCCAACCCGCCAATTAATCGAGCTCTCGCCATGGCGGTAAGCGCGGTGATATTTATTCTGATCGGTCTAGCTTTCCTTGCTTTACCCGAGACGACGGAGGTCATGGCCACCAACACCATTCGCGAGACAGAGCTTGAGGACATGTGGCGGGTGCCTGCCAGAGAGGTCGCCACGCGTCTGCAATCTATGACTTCGCGTTCAGATGTTTCTAAAAGGTCATAGTCACATTTTTGTACTATTTTTATCTAAATGCCATTTTAGACGGTGGCAGTATATATAAATGAAAAAAGAAATTCGCAATGTATCAGTGGCGTCTTCATCAGTATGCGCCACCCCTGAATCCGCAACCTCACTCTTCATGTATCATACAAAAGACGGTGTTCGCTTCAGACAGGATGACAGGATTCCCTGCGGACCAGGGACGGCGCCAAGGGGAGGCGAGGGGTGGCGGGCGCCTCCCCTAAAATTTCTTTTGCCGCTTCAAGATGAAGCAGCTTTGTATACAAATAATTGCCTACACTGTTAGCAAAAATAACAGGCTCAGACGTGTAAACCGTTGTCCCATAGCAGACACGTCGAAACGTGTTCGTTTACGCGCAGCCATGTGTGTTATTCGTCTACACATGAGGTGCCGTGTAAACTTAACACGATGCACCGTGTCTGCCTTCCTTAACACACGTTTCGGCGTGTTGCTTATGAAACATGGCGGCCAGCAACCGAGAGCAGGCGAGAGACGAGCCCAGCGGGCCGCGCTCCTTTCCGCCGAATTGAGAGCACACAGGACGCGTCTGTTCTCGTTCGATGTCTTTTATACACAGTAAACAGTCCCCCAGCGTGCAAAGGTAAACGTGCAAAGGTACGTACGTGCGTCGGCGGCGTCAATACCTATGACGGAGCCGCTAGACAAAAGAAACAACGAATGCCGAACTTCCATGGATAAATAACTCACTATTTGGAATTTTTTGGTAACTTACGCCACCTAGCGAGATTTTTGGCAGCCTATAAAAAAAACGTCTGCTAAGACGCTGCGAACGATCACGAGTAGACACCAACGCACATACATCACGGACAACATGAGTAGCACGTATCACACAACTCTGACATATGCACAAGCACATCATACACAGCACCCGACACTTCCTACTCAATGTTCTTTCTCCTCACGGCGTATATAAGCTTGACATGTGCGGGTGAGCCCTTCGGTCGCTGACCCTTACAGATTTATAGAAGAAGACACAAAACACGGCGCAATGGACAGCCGTATGTGAGAACTGTTTGTATTTAAAAAGTATGGAGGCAAAATCTATAATGTTAGTCCGTTGCGAAAAATAACGATGTATTCACAATAAATCTTAAACCGGTCGTGAAGAAGTTCAAATTTTTGTTATTTTCATGCTAGATCAGTGTTATGAGCAGTCCGACTAGCTTGAATCAGATAAAAAAGAACACATATTATTGGGATTTTATCATTATGTAATTAATAATAAATGGAAATGATCCTTGTGCAAAGCATTTTTTATATATTTTTTGAAGGCCATCCGCCCAACACTTCACTTCCGCTGGTTGCAGTGCGGGAGCAGACGCCTTCACTTTTGGGGCGTTTTGATGCAGTCTCTTGTCGTATGTCGTGTCGGTGTTGAGTGGAGCGGTGGGGCTCGGGAGTTTGTGACCGGTATTATTGGCAATCACTAATGTGGCGCTGATGCGTCTTTTTTTTTTTTTTTTTTACAACGCCACCATTTCGAATTTTGAAGATTCACGGGCTCGTAACACTGCACTATGCTGAATCGCAAGCTCCTATTCTGTTGACGTCGTTTTCCTGGTACTACTCGTGGATACTGCAAGCGTTCAAACAGTGCGCACCGTTTCGCCTACATCCCCGGTGACGTACTCGATCTGTTGAAACATATTGCTTTCGTAATTTTGGAGTACGCAAGGCAGGTATCTCGTTGCTATGGTTTCGGTTATGAAAGCAAGGCAAAACGCTCGTAGTTCCCGCTCTCAGTGCACGTGGGACATCTTCCACACTTTGACTCCGGATAACTGGATGAACGAGGATTTACATTTACTTCAAAGGTCACTCTCGCCGCTTCCTCACCGTTGAGCAGCAGGAGCAGCTGGCGACAAGCCGCGGATGAAAGGCTTGAGCATCAACAGCCCAAGTGCACTCGGTGCCGATGCGGGTTTCTGTCAACCGATAGGCTAGCACAAACCGTGACCGTTCCAGCTCTTCGTCATGGCACGGTGTTGCAGAAAGCAGTGTAAAATACAACTACACGGACCACCGAAGCAAACGCACTGTTATCGTAAATCTTGGCTTGTGATTGCGCCTTTGTAGATCATCTTATTCGTTTTGCTGGAGAGGCGAGAACGACGGGCGTAACAAAATCGCTTGCATATTCCGCATACCTCGCAAAAGCATTTACCGTCACCTGGCGAATAGCGCACCGTCCTGACTTCCCCTGCCTTTTACCTGCTTTAGAGCAGTTTGTACCTGCTAGTAGGTATGCCTACTGAAACTGAAACTTTAGAAACTGGGGGCAGTGCCAGAGAAAAAGAGACAAAGTTGAGAAAACTTGCTCGCTCTCTCCGACTTCTCAACTCTCAAGTGATCGTACCATAATAAATGCACCAACGCCTCTTCTCAAAATAAAGAAAAAGCACTATGATCACTACGTGAAAAATTGTCTCAGTTCATGCATCTGTGGGCAGGTAGGAAATCTTGCCCTAATTTATTCACACCGCATGATGTGCGCAACAAACTCACACGAGATTTACAGGAAAATATCGGTGGTGACTTGAGTTTCCCTGAAATTCTGCATAACCGGTCGTTTGCAGGACCGAATCATCTACTCGAGCGGTGTGCGTCGCTGGGCAAACACGTCGCTGCGAAACGCAGTCCAACACGAAGCATAAAAACGGCAGATTTAGGACAACAATCCGGAGTCCTTTGTTCAATTAAAACGACGTAATTTTGTTGAAAACACCCGCAGCTTTTTACTCACGCTATCCGTCGGGATATTTCAACATTTTGAAACAGAACTAAGGAAGATTTACTTTTAAAAACACTCGCTGCGTCCTCCCGGACCAGCTGGACCGGATCAACTGACGACGACCCCACAACAACCAATTTGCGCTCCGGGTTTCTACCTCCAAGCACCGCACCATACACCACGAACGTTTCAGCTCTTTTTCACATCGCCGTGTTGCACCAAACAGAACGAGATCGCCGAAGTCAACGCAGCGCTGTCGTGAGCCTTGGCTTGTGGTTGCGCACTCGTGAACCCTATGACTCCCTTCGCTTTCTAAGCACACAAGACGATAACGAATGATACTTTCCGTCTCCCGAGAACATCACAGGGGCACTTCTCCGGTCACGTATTCGCTACATGTGCTCGCAAATCGAGGAGCTTCCCCCATTCCCGTCAAACCAAAACAATATCGACGCCATGTTAAACGTGCGTTGGCGTTGCTGCGAGAGTTTTTCCGACCAAACAAAAACAACGAAAAAAACCGGCTCTCGCTTCCAGCGTACATCGGCGTTGCGCCGTGGCCAGATTTTTCCTGTCAGCTCTAACTTAAAGATGACCTACAGATGCAGCAACACTGGCCATCACGGAGCGCCGTAAATTCTGACGAGGTTGCATGGGAAGCGGCGGCACCTTCGCTTGCAGTTGAAGGGTTGAAGACAAAACGAAACCAACTGCTATGTCACGTGTTCAGATCGAGGGCACGCTTTTACATCTATTTTAACTGTTTAGATCGAGTAATTACACCCATAACTTTATTTGTGGTGTGTAAGAAACTATTATCAAGACCCCTAAAATAAATACAAACCTCGGCGACAAAAGGGAAGCCAAGGTATATGGGGAAGCCGCATTGCCATCGACCAGAAAAAAAATGGCAGCGAGCACGGAAAGTGCCGAAAGCGCGGGTGCCTCGTCCCGCGAGACATGTTTCTTTCCGCAGCATTTGTCTTCACGGACCTTTCTAGGTGTGTCCCCAAGCATTCCGATGCTTCGATAGCCGGCAATGCTGCGATCGTCGCCGGGGCTGATGCGTGTTTTCGAGGTCGGCTACACGGCTATGCGTGTATAACCAAACCAAAACACGTTTTTTACAACCTCGCATGATTTTTGAACGAATTACCCATTACTCAACGTGTAAATTTATGGTAATTTGTGTAAATAGCGTGTTTTTCACCCCAAATATTCACTAAATACACGGGACTTGCTAACAGTGTACGACGTCAGCTTGAAGACCCAGTGTAACGAGTGTCCAGCCTTTAGAGCAGTTCATGCCTTTTTTTTTTCTAGTAACTTCCAATTACAGGAAAGTCGTACTGTGGGCGAGTAGGCTATCAAGCGCTTTAGAAAAAGCAGCTCCCCTTTGTGACGCCTGCTGGCTTTTCTCTCGAAGGCGAGCTTAGTTAAAGTCAAGGTCATGGGGAATTCCGGACTGTCTCAGAAAGGGAAGCAAAACCTGGCTGTGAGTCTGAGCACAGGTGGCAGAGGTCCCTGCTATGATAACCCCCCCCCCCTCTTCCTCCTCGTGTCTCCGCATTTCCCTTTTCAATGAGCACACCGCATAAGCTATCTTCGATAAGCCCGTGGGTGACAGCACCTCAAAGCAACCCCCTCCCTATTATGAAAATCCTGGCGCCGTCCCTGCTGCGGACACGGCTCAAGAATGTTTAAAGCATGTTTGCTTCATACACGTGAATGCGTCCAACATGTCGGCAGACAGTTTTTGTATGAGCAATGTGACGATCGTCGCACAAGAAACACGCATCAGGCAATGTTTGCAGATTGACTATTGTAGAAGGTATTAACCACGATCTACTGTAATCCTGACATGCCCAAAGAATGGCTCCCTATGAAAGACGCTGTCGCCGATGGAGTGCGTCGTTTTGCCATTGGGGCGCTCGTTAAAGGCTTTTCTGCGACCCAAACGCGGTTCACAACCTGTCCAGAACACGGTCCGCACGCCGCGCGGCCGGTGGAATCTTTTCCCCGGGAACATCTACCGTAACGTGGCGCCAGCAGACTGCTGTAGCAGTAGCACGTAGCAGGGTGCATCGCTCTCATGTTTGCTTGGATTGAAAGAACGCGTTTCTGAGGCACGGAAACGCAAGGGCGTTTTTAGCCCCGACTGCTCTTGTGCAATCATCGAAATAAGGCGCGTTCTCGAATCACCCGTATAATGGCCACTGTGATGGCAGCCGGCGCCTCTGGTAACAAATCTGTCGCGGGACTACTGGCTGGCGACTCGAACCCGCGAGGCCCGTGAGGAGAGCATGTCAGGACCAGATAAGGCCAGCACGCCTTGCGCGCCTTCGATTGATTTGCGAATACCATAGGAAAAACAAAGAAGCCTTTGTGCAGCGCAGCAAAGTCATAGCGTGGCGAAACGCGGCGGCCGCGGCAATGTACTATAAGGTGCGCCCCGGCACATTATTTTGTGAGCAGGTCAGGATCACAGCAGGCCGTGGCATTAACAGTGGCTGTGTTCCAAATCTTACCCAAAGGATCCGGGTTACTCCGGCGGGTAGTGTCACGCGACAACACAGATAGAAAAGTGCTGGACGCGTGTAGGTTTTGGAACACCAAGGTACAAAACCCTTACCCTGGAGTAAGATCGAGTAAATTTTGGGACACCGCCAGTGTGACCATGGATTGAGGCCTTGACGGTTCTGTAACTGCGGCATTGCAGGACCGTTTTTAGATTATATACCATCATTCGAAGAGGCATTACACATTTTGAGGAATAGTTATGTTATAGAGCTGTAATTTTTGAACTGCCCCTGCAACTCGTTGAGCAAGTACGTCTTTTTTGAAAATGT
The DNA here is from genome assembly GCA_037355805.1 of Ixodes ricinus. NCBI lineage: Eukaryota > Metazoa > Arthropoda > Arachnida > Ixodida > Ixodidae > Ixodes > Ixodes ricinus. Next base: position 22,862 of record JAZHYW010025845.1, on the reverse strand, counting down.
AGGTATCGAGCAATAGCCAGCCGGATGAAATACATGCACTATCTTTTGTCGCCCCTGATCTTTTTCGGCATAAACAAAAGCTTTTGAGCGAGTTTCTTTGTTCCTTTTTTTTTTCTTTTCTTAAGGTCGTTATTCCTATTTTCAACTACTTCACTATGAGCACGACATTTTCATACTTCGAATAAAATGTTCGTCGTAGTCTCGTATTGAATACATTCTTTTTTGTCTGACAATAGAAGCCAGTTGAATGAATATTCGTTTCAATCATTACATACTTAAATAGAAGAATTACTAATGTTTTAAAAGCTCCACACCATGGTTAAAAAACAAAAACAAAGAAACTTTCGAATTTCAGTAATTAGTTTGAGCCCTTGTTCACAATTTTCACGCACGTTCAATTTTGTGAGATAATTGTCGAATTTTGTCTCCACTGCTTTGCTCAATAAAATTACTCCTATGTCTCCTACATTTATTCACTTTCGGAAAGTACATTTTGTTATGGCAGAAGGTAATTGGAGGAACTTGTTTCGTCAGGTTCACGGTGGAAGAAACATCTTGACGAAGGTCCCTTCGTCAAGCTCTAATGGCGTCCATTCCTTCACAGACCCACTGTTTGCACGACACTCTTTGCGATGTGAGTCTTTCTCTTGCACAACACTCTTTGTGGTGCGAACGTTCATGTCCTTCAACAATATGTTGCTGCTCACCCGCTATGAAATATGCGTTCCGAAGTATTGGAATTACGTAGGTTGCAGTAGTAGCAGTGAGCGGCAGTCAATCGTCATCTTACTTTTATGTGGAGGGGGCGCCCCTGGCGGCGATCATGTGAAGCAGGTGCAATGGCGCCAAAGAATAGAGAAGCCAGAAATCGAGCGGGAATTTTCAGTATAAAAGAGGCTATGGTTGAGCTATACTCTGTTCACCCATAGGCTGCATTCATACTGGCGTTCGAATCGCCACCGCGAAGCGGATCCGCTCATTTTCATTATCAACTGCACGTGAATTTGTATTGCACTTTTAAACAACCGCGTTCGCAATTGCTTTCCGTCTGTTGTTAAGTCGCCAGTGTGAATGCGGCGTTAAACCATAATACCGGTGGCAGCTGAGCTGACACTCCTATTTGCGGTACAAATGCCGTTTCTGCGCGCAAGCCACGTGGTTTTTTTTTTTTCAAATAAACGGTAAATCCATTATTTGCGTCTTAGTGCATTTCTTAAAACTTAACATACAATAAATAAGTGCAATTTTGATATTTTCTAAAACATGCCTCAACGGATTCCAAGTTTCTAGACTTCTAAAGCATCCAAATCGCGTTCTTATTTTTTTAGTGAAGAGATGAAGGCCTCGTGCGCTTTTGTATTCACGTGTTTGCCTTAATAAGTACATTAAAATATTTTTAATATTTATTTAAAAAATGCGCCCTTTTTGCGATTTTTGAATGTCGTAACTCAGTTTCACTTTCTAACGCAGCAACGACATTAAAAGGCATGCTCTGTTAAACATAGGAATTCATCCTATAACGTATTTGATGTGCAACGCGAGAAGTAAGTTTTTGCGTAAACACCACTTTATTATGATAAAAGTTCAAGGAATTCCCTTCGCGCGTTTTTGGTTTTCTCAGAGAGCATTGTAGCATCTGATCTCATTCTGTTTAATTATATGTGTGACGACTTGTTTTGGCCGTCAAGAGAAATGATCCCCGAGCTCAAAAAAAAAAGTCAACCTCCGAGATTTTTTTTTTTATTAAGGCAGAAAGAAAGAGAGAACAGAGAGGTAAGCCAAGGAGTACCCTCGACTGGCTACTCTGTTAGGGGAAAGGAAAAAGGATAAAAGAGTGTCAGAAGAGGAGGGAAGAGAGGGGGAGAAGTGGGACACACACTTCGGCGTAAACGCTCACACACATTTCAACTGGCGACGTCTCTTTGTGCGGGCAGTCAGAACACTTTCATCGTCACAGAGTCACGCTCACATTCATGGTCATCAGTCAGTCACAAATATAGTCATAGTCACAAATATTCATAGAGCAGCTACTGTCACAGTTACCGTTAGGTTAAACAGTATATCCAGGTTTTATCGCTTAAGTCTCTCTGCCATGCCTGTATTTTCAAGAAATGCAGAAATGCTCTTCAAGGCCTTGCGCTGGAAAATAGGCGACGGCCAGTGGCCTAAAATTGATGATATCCTCATGTCATTGGTATGGTGACTTGGCATAGAATTCTGGAGCTCCGCACGTTCAGCGTTGTAGAGTGGACAGTCGGAAATTATATGTTCCATAGTTTCTGGCATATGACATGCACTGCAGTTAGGGCTGGATATAAATCCCAATTTGTATTTGTGCTGATTTGTGTAGGGTACGTTGAGTCTTAGTCAATGAAGAAGTGTGTCTAGATCTCTTTGGAGGCCTTTTGGCAGAAAGTTCTGTAAAAGCGGGTTAATGCGATGAGGGAGGGTGTGGTAATATGTAGATGTCCAGGTCTCAAGAAAGAAATTTTTTCCTAATGTTCTAATTAGTTGACGGCAGTCCGCCTTTGTGAACGGTACGTCTTCACAAAGCTCTACGTTATGTCCGCAGGCCGCCGCAGCGTCTGCTGCGTCATTTCGGGAAGACCGCACTGACCTGGCACCCACTGGAACATAATGTGTTGTCCATTGTTTGCTGCTGTGGCGTGAATAAATAGAAGTTCAGAAGTGAGCGCCGCATTAGTTGATTTGCTAAGGTTTTTTTAAGCACTATAGTGCTGCTTGTGAGTCTGAAAAGATGACCCATTTTCGTCGTAGACTGCAGTTCAGAATGTGCTGCAGTGCTTTTTTGATGCCATGGAGTTCAGCTGCAGTGGATGATACTCTTCTTCAGAGTTTGAAGGACTGAACTACTTCTATAGAAGGGATAAATAACCCTGAGGACGAGGAGCTTTCACTTGTTGATCCATCGGTAAATATATGCATAAAGTCCGGGTATCTAGTATGTATATGTGACAATGTATATTGTAGCAGAACAATTTTGGACTGTGAGGATTTGTTCTCAACCCCGTTTATGTGTAAAGACAGAATGGGTGGAGGCAGGATCCAAGGTGGACAATGTGGAGCTTCGGAGAAGACAGCAAATTGTGGGATATCATGCTGTAAAATTACGATGTGCGATGAAATCTCCGCGTTCGGGCGCCTCAAATGTGCATTCGTAAGGTGATGTTGACGATGCTGAGTTTTATATCTGAGATACACGCGTAGAATTTCCTGAATACGCATTATTTCAAGCTGAAATTGTCCGGCTTCGGCAAGTGTTGATATCGTGGGTGAGTCTGGTGGCAATCCGAGACATAACCGTAAAGATTTATTATGTCCAGCCTGGAGATTCTTCATGTTGCTCGCACATCTGTGAAGTACGGGTAATGAATATCGCAGCAAGCCATTCACCAGAGAATTTTGCAATCTGAGCATGGAGTATGATGATTTACTCCAGGATTTACCGGTCAAACAGCGAAGAATATGACACGCGGAGTCTATCTTTTTCCTCAATCGCTTGATGTAAGCTGTCCATGTCAGGTTTCTGTCAAGAGTGAATCCCAAAAATGTGTGTTGGGAAGCATAAGAGATCAGTTTTCCTGCAAGGACTAAAGGAAATCTTTTCATTGACATGCGTGTGAAGGCCATTGCCACTGTTTTTTCAGGTGAGAGGCTGAGCCCGCGTGAATGAAGGAAATTACTGATTATTCGAAGGGCCTGTTGAAGCTTCCTTTGAGAGATAAATCGATTTCGGTTAGTCGTCCATATGCAAACATCATCTGCATAGATTGTAATATTCGCAACTTTCAGCGATGGTGGTACCGCGGTGTGAGAATCGCTCGCCCTAGCTCCTGGATGATCGGCCTCATAATAAATGGCCTTGCCTACACCTTCCTGGCGGGAAAAAATAACGTAAGGCTCTAATACTGCTCGTATATACCAAAACTCGAATTACTTACGCGTCGCATACCCAGACTCGTACCGCTGGTCGATGACGATCATCCAGATGACAGCCATTTTGATAGGCGCCAGCGCGCCCCTATAGGCCGTGAAAGTTGCGAATTCACTCCTTGGGGTAGATGTTGCACGAACTTCTACTTTTTCTTTTTTATCTCTTTTCCTCGCGCTCGCACGCGCGGAACCGGAGCTCGCACGAGCCGCACTATACTTCGTTTCACCTTATGTTGTACCGCAGCGAAGGCTAGAAGCGCGAGCTCATAGCGTTGGCAGCCGTTCTTTAGTCACGAGAGCTTGTGCCGCCGAGATGTGCCCCAGAACAAGGAGCTCGCGCTCGTAGCCTTTCCTGCGGTACATCATAAGGTGAAACAGAGTATAGTCGCATTTTGGGGCTCGTCTCAATATGCTAGAGGAACTAGGCTGGTTCTTTGTAGGTCTGGCCTGGTTGTATTCATATTCAGACTTGTCAATAGAAAATTTAAGTTATGCGACTTGTTTGGAGCTCGACTCTGTACGCAGGAAACCGGTTTCAGAAAGGAGGACAGCTGTTTAAACAACGATCCTCTGTAAAGAGCTTTTTCGTACAGATCAATATCACTTTCCACAAATGTAATTTTTTTTTTAAAGCGTACTAAATTGCCTAAATATAAAAAAAGACTGATGTTGTAGCAGACGACGATCACTTTCGCCGTCTTTTGAGACAGGAATTCGAGGTTGACAAGTTCAGGAAAAAGTGTCCTTGATTCTGTCGCTGACGCAGAGGATTCCTGTTTTAAATATTTCCTCGTGCTTTTTCTTCGTTCTTGTAATAATTCTTAGTCGACCCTGCAAAAGAAAAGAATAAAAGAAGCAAGAAGAGCGTCACAAGCGTCACGAAGAAGTACTCGAAAACACCTAATGCCTATAAATAAGCTATAAAATGCTACCCGCCATGTTCCGACACCACGAAAGGATGAAATATTGAACTGCATATGATATCGACGACGAACTGGAATTTATTTCCTTTCACTCCAAGGTAAACAAACACATTTTCTTAAAGTTCAGGCTTTCCAACTGCGCCGGTTCTGTTCTCTCCGCCATCGCGTAAGGATTCGAGATCTTCGTTTTCAACGTTACTCTATTCGTCGACAACTAACAGAGTGTGTTATGTCCAAAACGCTGTGACTGGGCCTTATGGTTAGGCAACAAAGAGCCAGTCATTGCGGCTCAGATTTGACACTCAGGACGAGGGTCTAATAAATCCCTTTCCCGTCAAGTGCACTAAAAAAAGCGCTGGGCATGAGCGAAACCAGGCGAAACCCTGGTTTACACATCTGCGTTGGTTGCGTTCGCACGCAACCGAAACGACAGTAACGACAAAGTCACCGGGACAAGTTTTCACCGTACAAAGCATGGCAGGCGATGCAAGGCGTAGCTTAGCAAAGCAGTCCGTGCATGAGTTACGGTTTTTACGGTGTTTTGGTCGTTATGGTCGTTTCGGCTGCATGCGAGCGCTACCGTTGAACATCTGTAAACCAGGCTTTAGACCCACCATGACTCTTGTTCTATGCAACTAATAATAAGCAGCCAGGGCCGACTTGCTAGAACCAGCGTCTCAGCTGAAACTGGAGAAAGAAAGCACTGCCAAAGCCAGCGCACGAGCTGAGCGGGACTCAAGCCACCCTCAAGACGTTCGCGTGCCCCAGCCTTTGCAGTGCTTCCTTTCACCCAGTCTCAGCTGAGACGCTGTTCTAGATAGCCGGCCCAGCCGGCCCAGGATCACAAAACGCGAAGTTTCCTCGCGCTTTCCTTTAGGTCTTGGAAATGCCCGCAGTAAGTGTTTGGAAATAAATCAAGCGAGATGCTCAGTGCTGCCCTGCTATGTTCTTCTGGGCTAGAGAGCGGTTTTCCTCGCGGCCTTCAGTCTCGCCTAGAAGCAATGGACATTTCTTGCATGTGAGGGAGCCTGTGCAGTACTTTGCCACATGTTCCATTGCTCGGCATTTTACACACTTCGGGGGCGCATCGGTATGGTGAGGTGGCGGAAAATACAGAAAGCTAAGAAGTGAAAACGGCTAGAGCGGAGCTCGGTCTCTGCTCACCCGATACAAAGGGAGCAGCCACCACGATCCAATCCAATCCAATCCATTGAGAAACCAAGGCTCACTTGTGATAGCCTTTCTGAATTTGGGCGGAAGGAGGGCACCACTCTGTCTGTCGGAGTTGTCTCTGTGGTAATTCCATTTCGTTGAAAAAGACTTCTGACGGCAACCACGCCTTACGGCTGAAGGTATTTTGCCAGCTGTTCCATGGCATATCATCGAGGTATTACCCTCTAACTACAGACCTATATCGTTAACTTGTATCCCATCCAAACTTCTAGAGCATATAATTTTTTCTCATGTGATGTCTCATCTTGATCAGAACCACTTCTTTTTCGACCACCAACATGGCTTTCGTAGGAGTTTTTCTTGCGAGACCCAATTGTCACTGTTTACCCATGAAATTCATGCCAACTTCGAATCTCATCATCAGACCGACGCAATTTTTCTAGACTTTTCGAAAGCATTTGATCGTGTTCCGCATCTTCGCTTACTAACAGAGCTCTCTGCACTCAAAATAAACGATAGCGTCATTTCGTGGATTCACAATTTCTTTCTTCTCGAGTACAGTTTTCAGTTGCGAACAGTCACGAATCTGGTTTATGCAACGTTACGTCGGGAGTGCCACAGGGGTCGGTCCTCAGCCCTCTCCTTTTTCTAATATTTATTAATTATCTCCTCATTCCATTTCCTCCAAAGTGCGTCTTTTCGCAGACGACTGTGTATTATACCGACCAATTGCTTCTCCGGACGACCACGTGCTCCTTCAGAATGACTTGTCTACCATAATGAATTGGTGTTCCGACTGGCAGATGAGTCTTAATTATTCAAAGTGCAAACTCGTACGTTTCACTCGCAAGCGCTCTGTTTCGTCATGTATATATTCTCTTGGCACCCAACCCATTGAAGACGTCCTATCATACAAGTACCTTGGTGTACTCCTTACCTCCGATTTATCCTGGGCCGCTCACATCGAATCAATTTCACTCGCCCAATCAAAAACTTTGGGATACATCCGACGCTCCCTACACTCCGCTCCTCCGAATCTTCGTCTTTTAGCCTACCAGACATTCGTCCGACCAAACCTTGAGTACGCCGCCACCATCTGGAGCCCTCACCAAATGTACCTTACCACCCAACTTGAAGCCATCCAAAATCGTGCCGCTCGCTACATACTCTCTGTATACGATCATACTGCTAGCGTTACGGCTCTAAAGTCTCAATTAAACCCAACTTCATTAGCTACCCGCCGTAAATGCTCGCGTCTCTGCCTATTTCACAAAATATTCCACCATCATCCGGACATTAGATCGATGCTTTTACAACCTCCTCCCCGATCCTCTCGTAGATTAACGAACTCTAACTGTGTGCAGCACATCTCTGGATCCACTAACGCATTTAATAACTCATTTTTTTCCCCTAGCGATTTCTGAATGGAATGTACTACCTAAGTGCATCGCCTTAATAATATGCCTGGACGCTTTCCGTTCCTCCTTGGTTTCGCATTTTCAGGGGAATAATGTCTGCCTGTTTGCCTTCTATTTTTGGTTCCCTGGTGGTTTATTACTGAGTGCGTGTTTGCTGATGAAATAGTTGTTGTTTCATTGTTTGTTGCTGTTTCATTTTTTCTTTCGTTGACTGATATGTGATTCCCCCCCCTCATGTAATGTCCCGAAAGAGGTCCTTTAAGGGTAAATAAATGAATGAATGAATGTGTCCTTTGTTTTGTGTGTAGGCACTCGGAAAGAACGCTTTGATGGCGACGCCGCAGAGTTCGGTGACTTTGTGTAACTGTTTCACAGCGGATTCTTCAGCAACGTCTACGAGTAGTCTTCCTTTCGGAGTAAATCTGTGGTGAAGGATCTTTCCACCTGCCGCCTTTGTTACATCGATGCTGAGATGCAGCGGGTTCACATTTTGACATTTGGAACCTTGTGTTGCTGGCAAAAGCTAGACAGGAACTCCTGTTGTCCTGTTGCGTCGCTGTGTCACAACTTTGAACCCATTGGTTTCATCAGTGGACTCCATCGCATCCGAAGGGGGAGGGGGGGGTTGTGTGGATATTTATACAGCGAGTCGTTGGTCAGCCTTTTTAAGTTGCGACGAGTAACTCGCTGTATACATGAGCAATTTAGCCAGTGCGGTACAACCACTAGCCTGGGGTCTTTAACGTGCACCACGCAGTAGTGATACACGACCGCACGCCGGTACGATGCTCATCCCGATCGAAACGGGCAGGGGTGGGGATTGAAACCAGGATCCCTGGGTTCAATCCCCCCTGCCCCTTTGATCTGGATGAGCATCCCATCCGAAGAGTCGTTATGATGGTCCTCAATGACAGTAGACTCCAATGAATGGCTTGAGTTGTCATTTATTTGTTCATGGCGCTCTCCTGGTGCCTCCTGGATGTTCTGCTCGTCGTCTTTTTGAGTCCTGTCCAGGGCAGGTGTGGTCTTTGTTACTTGGAAGCCTTTCCCATCGTGTAGAGTGGGTTGTTCCCCGTTTTCGCGGTCGTTGCGTCAGCTACCACCATTAGGCTTAAGCCTGGTTCAGACAGTGGCGTTTGACTGCGTTTGACTGCGTTGCGGCTGCGAGAAACCAGGACATCCCTGCTGCTTATATCGCGTGTCAAGATGATTCCTTGAATTGGATTCCATGCTTCATATGAAGAACAGATGTGCCGGTGAATCGCTTTCGGTTTTTGACGCAACGCAGTCAAACGCAGTCAAACTCACTCAAACGCAAGTGTCTGAACCACGTCTGAACCGGCCTTTATCCTGGCTGTCGGTACGGCTGTGCCTGACCACGTCTTTTTCCGGTCTTTTGTGTTGGTGGTTTTGTCCCGGCCACGAAGGGACGCTTTGGTCCAGTGCCGGAAGGGTTTCGATGTACTGCCAATGACTTTTGGGGGCCCAACGAGGTATAGGCGCTTAGAGCGATAAATTGGGGCTCCGGTCTGCACTCGAAAGTGACACCCAGAAGGCCGCTGCCATTGTACTCAAATATGAGTGACCAAACCAAATATGTGACGTGACCGGAAAGATGGCAGCGCCCAGGCAACGGCTGGCCCTAGCTGGGTCGGAACTTGTCGGATGCTTTCTTCGTTGTCGTTCGTCGAGTTGATTTCAGACGCGGAAGCCGCGGAAGCACGTGATAAACAATTATTCCTCGAAATCGGTTTGACGCGCATTTTTGTATTATTATTGGGTATGAAATATCGCATTTAAAACCTAAATATTATTTCTGTCTGCATTTGCGGCACTTAACTTTTTTCTCTAAGTGTAAGGGCGCATCTAAATGAGTCTTGCTTTAAAACGTCCAAACCGTCTGGCCACACTGGCCCTAAATCATCTGCGTTTACGAGTTTGCATTGCTAGGTGGGCAACCTTTTTATGTTTAGCAGCTCCATTTTTTTGTAAAGTTCTCACTGAAGTAGCTAAATATAGCCGGGCAGAAACGAACCACAACGGAGTCTCACGGTTACACCAGTCACGCGATCAAAGGGGATAGACGACGTCGATGAAGATAAAGGGTCGTAGGGTCCTGAGCGGGAGAGTCGGGCGACTCGTCTACAACCTCGGAAAAGAGCTTGCAGTGGTCCATCGCATTCGGGCTCGTAGCAGATATTGTTTTCCACGTGCCGCCGCTGCTACCTGCTAGCTAGAGTATGCGTTCATCATTAATGGCTTATTCCATGACATTTGTGCTCGCCATCATTTCATAATTTGATACTTATATATATTCAATTTGTTATAATGCATTAAACAATATATATTTATATATCTGTGATATTATTTTGAGCTAGTGGGTCCGAGGCTACACGCTGTAGCTGTTAAGGTACAGTGAACTGTAGTTAAGGTGCAACCCCACCCTTGGTTAGTGTGATTCTGAACCAACAGATGGCGGTTGGATTGCCTTCCAGGCCTGTGCATCAATGCGAGAAATCGTGTGTGGTGGCGCTTCGATACAGTGGGGTATTTTTCTATATCTTGAATTTGACATCCCTGGTTCCTTGCTTGTTTTTCTCTGCACGAGCTTTCTTTGGAACGCGCACGACTGCGCCAGTTCTCGTGCAAGGGGGCCAGTTGCCTACGCTCCGAGCTCACGTCTCCAGCAAATGTGGGCAGAACAAAACGCGAAAATCGTCCTCAGCCAAATGGCGAGACATATGCACAACAAAACCACCGACGCGTTGAAAAATATACAATTGCCTGTGCGCCGTTATCGGAGATTTCAGAGGCCAATTACACATATTTCAATGTGATCAGATTTATATTGACACGAATGAAGGTAACGAGAGGACGAACAGTGAACTGAAAAATAAAGGTTTAATCGGCGAACTTGTGCCAAACAAAAAAAGTAAAGAAAAAGCCTCCTGGCAGCAGAAAAGCAGGCGGCGATTCGGCAACGTAACAGAGAGCAAGAGCGAAACTGACTCGACAAGGTCGCTGGCGGCTGGTTATCTACAGAGCGTCACCATATCGAAAGTTCGGCAAAGAAGGTTCGAGCGTCGCGCGCTCCGGGCGAGGATGAACTGGCACTTTCGAGAACAACAAAACAGGGCGAAAGTTACGTCCGGTGCAAGATTGAACGCGAATCTTCGAGAAGTCCGTGACCGAGCGTTGCTTTCTCGGCTCTGCGGGTGGCAATATGACGGGCCGGCCCTTTTGTAGTGCATGTGTTTGACTCTTTGTGGATTTCCAGGAAAACGTGATGACGTGATAGACTTGGGTTTCCAAAATTCTAGCTTGTGGAATTAACTACCTAAAAAATAAAAAGATGAACAATTTTTTGGGCGGTCAGTTGTCTCCTTTAGGTAGCTGAGGTGTTTATTTTGACCAAAACCACGAGACTGGAAGACACAAAAAATGACTCTCAGGTTTAGATGTTGAGTTTGGTAAACCAAAAGTAGGACTGGTGCGGGAGTCATAATAAAAAAATGCCGAGGTTAAAAATTAACTCACAGACAATAAATGATAAAAGTTAATTTTAATACGATCTCAGTGATAAGTGCAATGACTGGCCAGGTAAACATTCTGGGTGTATGGATAGCTTTTGCACATAGTTTAAGCAATGTACAGGGTGTCACAAAACAAAATATTACGAGTTTTTTTTTACCGCAAGAATAAACAAGGCATTGCCGAACGCCCATTCTCCGCCCAAAGGTAGCGCTAGAGGTCACATCCAGGCAGAGCATCCAGGGCCGGCTTGCTAGAACAGCGTCTCAGCTGAGACTGGGTGAAGAAAGCACTGCAAAGGCTGGGGCGCGCGAGCGTCTTGAGACGCAACTTGAGTCCCGCTCAGCTCGTGCGCTGGCTTTGGCAGTGCTTTCTTTCACCCAGTCTCAGCTGAGACGCTGGTTCTAGCAAGCCGGCCCTGGTGTCAAAGTTTCAGCCCGATCCGATACCTTATTAAAAAGTTATAAGGGAATTTCTGAAAAGTTCAATAGGAAAACGGCGGCCGACGGAGTTTTCGAACACATGGGGCTCTAAGGCACCAGAAACCGAAAACGGGCAAAAATGGGCTCCATTTTCCCATTGAAATTTTCAGAAAATTCCTTAACTTTTGAATAAGGTGTCCATTCGGGATGTAACTTTGGCATCTGGTTGTGACCTAACGCTACGTTTGGGCGGAGAATGAGTGTTAGGCGATGCGTAGTTTATTTTTGCGGTAAAAAAAACCCTGTAAATTTGTTTTTTGTGACATCCTGTAACCAGTCTTAATTTGGTGATTTATGCGCGCAAGTAGTGGTGTGCAAAAATGAAAAAGATGCAAACGGATAGAGTTTGACGCTGTATAAAATATAGTGTAAGCACGCACATGGTACGCTGATTAAGAATGAAACAGCCCTACATTTTACACTAGCGTTCAGCGTATCGAAAGTTAAGGGTGCATCAAAAGCTAAAGCTTGTACACATATACTGCTCAGGCCGTTATGTTTGAATGCTCCTAGTACTTTATTACCCTCAGATTTGATGTAAGTTGTCTCCTGATTGCTTACAACAGAAAGAAGGAAACATTCTAACTCTGGGTTGATAGAAAAACTCCACCTGCTGACAGCGACCAATCATCTCGGCGCCGATTATGAGTATTCACTGCTTGCCAACGGTCGCGTGCTTAGAACAAGTTTTTCTTACTTGATTTCATACAATCGCACTTTTTCTTGACAAACAACAATGTTTACTCAGGCAAGCGGTCACATGTGAAGCTTAGAATATTTTGTATCGATTGTGGCACACGTGGCAAGTTGCATAGGTTTTTTTACAATCCGCGAAATAGAATGCTCCTGGGTTGCCTTGGTCTCTAATGCATGTAGCACAGAAAAGAGCACGAACTGAATCGCAATGGGAAACGAAAACAATAATGACAAACAAGCGTGTAATCACGCGAAAACTGAGGGCATTGCACATATACAGAAGGTAAGCTTTGTTTTACTAAATACATTACCAGTAAAGTATTTGGTTTTATCCTGCGAGCGAAGCGGAACATACAAGTGCGAGCATACTGCCCTGAACTACACTTCCAGTGAACAAGCGCACCATCCAAAGCATCGAGCTCGCTTTTATAGCTTTTGGTGCGCTCAAACCTTTGAAAACACAATTCTAATCAATTCTATTATTTCGATTTTTTTTATTAAGTGCGCCTATGTGTGTGCGTGTGTGTGTTTTTTTTTTGTCTTTTGCGTTCATGTGCCATTTTCTTAGTTATAAAATATTTTTTCCAGAAGTCCGACAACTATAGTCTGTTTCATCATAAGTATGAGCCGTATATTCAAAAATGTAGATCGACGAAAAAAAAAGAACATCGAACACGCGAACACTACATTGTAAAAAAATTGACCGCATCTCCACGTGGTGAATGATGTTCAGGTTGAGGTGCGAAGCTCTGGTGGTGCTTGTCTGCGTATGACACTGAGTCACAGCAGCTATGCCGAAGCCTTTCGTGCGTTTTCATCCATGATCAGAACGAGAATGTGCTGGTGATGGAACCGTGGTTATATACGCATTTATGGATGCTATTTCGACCGTCACGCGGCCCTTCATCGTCTATAAACGTTGAGCCAATGCATGCAAAGTTTACACGCGATTATATAAACGCATTTGACTGCAGCGCCCGTCTCCTGTATAGACGTTGAGTCGTGCTACATGCAACGTTTCATCTCATGAGAGAAACCCCAGGTGCTTGAGTTACTACTAGATTCGTTCAGAGCTCTGCTTGATCCTGTCTGCAGCCAAACGATTTCAACATGTTATGAGCGGATTTGTGAACTCGTGAAGTTAGCTCGTTACACAACAGGAGAACAATTCGTGAACTGACATATTTGTATAAGATTGTACATGGTATAATTGATTCCCAGAGCTACTCAGTCACATCTACTTGCATGTTCCTCGTAAGTCTTGTAGACTTATACTTTGTTTTACCCTACCGACTTTTACCATGCTGCACGCCATAACACGCCTGCAACTGACTTATAACCATTTAGAACAGATTTGTGGAATGCTAGTCTTGATATTTTTGATGAAAGCGTAAATTTCGAAAGTGCGTTGAGGCTATGTTTTTCCTAACGTTTTGCTTTTATCCTGTTTTAACATTTTTTCTACTTATCGAGTCATTGATAAGTGCACCACTAGGCGGCGTTAAGCTGTTGGTGATCACTGAACATAAGAATAGATGCATAAATACATAATCAAACATGTAGACGAACAAAAAGAACATGTAACACGCGAACACACATTAAGATGCAATATAACGGCGCATTGAAAATTATTCGTTAGTTTTTTAGAGAGCAGCAGTTTCGTAGGGCGACATTGTTACCCGTTGAAGGTTATAGAAAGTGCAGTACAACTGTTAGCTCAGGGTCGTTAACGTGCATTACGATGTGGTACACGATCGCATGACGGTAGGATGCAGATGGGCGACTGAACCCAGGGTCTCTGCTAAAGCCCCTGAATAAAGGCGTTTTTTACAAGTACCGCTAACCATTATTAGGGAGTTTTCGTAGACCGCGTTTCCCCTCCGCTAAGCCCTCCGCAACGAAGAAGCCGCTACTGCGCCTGCTCGCCGATGGCCTTGGCTGTAGAGTTCCGGGTATCGTAGCGGGTTGCGGAGGGCGTTGCGGGACGGCGAAAACGATCTACGAAAACTCCCTATTGTGGAAACGTGCAAGACACGTGCCACGAGCGGGTGCTCCGCCGCTTCCATAAGGGTCAGTCATTTTAGTGCTGCGCCGCCATTTTGCCTCCAAGGGCCGCTCGAGACACGGGCCTCGTGCACTGGCCCCCCTTTGAAGTTATTTGAAAGACCAACGCAAACACATCGAGGAGATTACCCGTGTCAGACGGCGTTTTAAAGTCCTTTTCACTAAGCTGCTTTATAAAATCGGCGAACCAGCGCACGCCGCAGAGCACGTGCGCGTGCCACAGAGCACATGCGCACTCCATATCGCGAGCTGATTGGCCGATTTTTTTAAAGGAGCTTAGTGAAAAGGATCTTTAGAACGCCGTCTGACAGGGGTATTAGTCCCTACAGGTTCTGCAGCGTGAGCTCCGTGCTTTGAGCGGAGCTCGCGCTCGAGCATTTCTCCACCTGCTCTGATCTGCGGTGCCGCAAGACACTCGGCCAACGATCCCCCACCGCACTTGGTTTAGTTAAGTCGGTTTAGTGGAAAAGTGGCGCCATTCATTGTTGTAAAAATGCTCGAGGCACGTCTCGCGCGCCACTTCTGGGGAATTCATGGCGTCTGAAATCTGGCTCAGTGCTGCGCTGTGCCGCCATGACCTTCCCAAGGGCTGCACGTTGCACGTGCCTCGTGCATCGACGAAACTTTAGCTGCTTCTGAAACATGAAGGGGCTTTAGGTTTAGCCTGTGAGCTAAACCAAATGAGCTTCGCTTAGAGTATCGGCACTTTTTCCCCCGATATTGTTGTGGGTTAGTGGTTAGTAACAAATCAAACGCAGCTGCCGATCGCCATGATTGAAAAGTGCGACTTCCTCAGCATTAGTTTCGGTGTCAGGAAGCTCACGTAATATTGCTTTGCTTTGTCGCGACTGTTTGAACATTTGTGGAGGACGGAAAAGCGTTTCCTGTGATTTCAGGTAAAGCTTCAGATAACTGACAACCATCATTTTAAGCACCGAGATGTGTATGAAGTGTAGCTTATTTAGTGGCTCTAGTTTAGCCCGACACCGTGGCCCGACCGCAGAGGCACAGACAGCTTGACCTCGAGCTCTTGGCGCTGCTTCAGTGGCTTCATCAGTCCGTAGCGTTGGCTACGCTCCGGACTAAGGTAAAGCAAAGCAAATATTCAGATCTTAGGGTTTCACAAGCCAAACCAACAAAAATCACTTAACACGCCACAACAAAAAAATGCAGGTTTATTTTGACTAGGTGGACATCTTTTGACGTGCAACCGAAATCTCAGATTGGCCTCCGTCGGATTGCGGGCACCTCGGCCGATATTTAAACCCGACAAATATAGATTCATGGGCCAGCGCGTTGGCTCAGAGACAGTGACGATTTATTGTGTTGTGTTTGGTTTTAATATCACTGCCACTTAAGAGCCACTGAGGTGGTTTTTGAAACAAAATATAATTGAACCATTCTGACAAGCATAGTTTGATTGCGAAAATGATTTTTGCAAGTAATAAAAAACATTAATATGTTTTCGCATACGGGGTGGAATCTGAAATGGCAGACTGCATTTCATGGCGCCCATTTCATTTGGATCGCGTCGGGCATGTGTACCGACGCACAGTAGAACGCGCGCAAAAGTAGCTGTGGTGCACCCGCAGCCTCGCGCTTGTTGTTCTGACATCTCTGGCTCGCTCACTGCCGGCATCCAGGCATCTGACACCCTGACATCTGGCGCTTTTTCTGTCTTTCACGTGGCGTTCCAAGCGGCACACGACGGAAAATGCACATCAAGCTGTTCTTGAACACGTGTCGCCATCTGTACTTTATATTAAGAAACTACAATTTGCCGTAACTGAATGGGAAAAGTTTGAGGTCTTATAACATTCTTAACGTGTAATGTATCAATACGGAAGTTCTGGAAAATGTAATATCGAAGGATGCTTTATAATTTAATGTCTCGTTATTTTGATTAGTTGACGTGATTCCGTTTTTATAGCGCCATAAAATAATGCAATTTTAAACTTTATTTTTTATTTTAAAATATACAGTATCTGTAGAGTTCGTTGCTTACTTTCTTAATTTATTACATCCAACCGAACGCTCACGTAAAATATCGTGGACGATGGGACGTTCTAACTCGAGAAATATTTTTTCAATTTTATAGACTGTGGTCTATTAAAAGCTGAATAATTAACTAACAACTAAAAACAATTGTTATATCGAGACATTAAAATATTGTTGAAAGACAGCTCTTTAATTTGACATTAACTTTAGTAATTGTAAGATACATAGAAATAAAGTTATAAGCCGTCAAAAAAGCACCAAAACGTCATGCACGGTGGGGTTGCACCTTAACACGGGGACCTCCCTTAGCGAAAGGGACTTTTATGCGCCGCGTGATCACGATCTCCAGCTCCCTTTACTACAGATACCTGTGCTAAAGGTACCTTTATGCTGCCATGTGATTAGGTATAACTGCCGGTCGCGTCACTGAGCAAGAACGATAGAGACGCTTCGCAGCAGCCATGCATGGTCACCGCTAGAGCCACTAAATGAGCTGCGCTTAGAGTATCGGCACTCCGTTCCCCGACATTGTTGTGGGCGCCGCCATATTGGGGCTTGTGCAGAGCAGACGCAACTGCCGATCGTCATGATTCAAAAGTGCAACTTCCTCAGCGCTCGATTTGGTGTTAGGAAGCTCATGTAATATTGCTTTGCTCTGTCGCGGACTGTTTAAACATTTGTGGAGGACGAAAAAGCGTTTCCTCTGATTTCAGATAAAGCTTCAGATAACTGGCAACCATGATTTAAAGCCACAATATGGCCAAGTGTCGTTACTCTGAAGCGTAGCTTATTTAGTGGCACTAGTCACCGCCATAACCGTCCTTCAGCTTTTGTCTCCTCTTATTTCATTTGCTTCACTTCATTATTACCATAGCAGGCCAGGTTATTGGCATTATAAATTCTACCGTGTCCTTCTCCCAGCATTAACATTTGTGGAGGCTCACCAACGCCCGTTTCAGTGGCTCAGTATCTCGGTAAAACTAAAGCCCCTTGATAAAGGCGTTTTTTACAAGTACCGCCAACCATTGTTGTGGAAACGCGCGAGACACGTGCCACGGGCGGGTGCTTCGCCGCCATTCGCTTCCAAGGGCAGCTCATTTCAGTACTGCGCCGCCATTTGCTTCCAAGGGCCGCTCGAGACACGGGCCTCGTGCACTCGCGCATTTGACGCTACTTGCAAGACAAACGCAAAACACATCGAGGGGCTTTAGGTAAAACGAGAGGACAACAATGGCCGATATAATTTGGCGCGTGTGCAAGGCGTCTATACTGGCTCTGGAAGCTGAGCTCGTGCGCCAGAAGCATACCATGGAACGAGCGTCGCGAGCAAATTTAGATCGCGCGTTCTTCATTCGACTCTACGCTTTGCCAGACGCATCGCAACATGAAGGCCTCTTCTCTTCCGACCCGAGACCGCTCCGCCAGCGTCCCGACTGCCCCATTGGACGCAGCGCTTGTTTTCGGACACGGCACTTTCCAACAGCTGGCACTGCTGTGCGCCACGCTTTCCATCTTCATCGCAGTAAGCAACAGTTTCACCACCATGGTGTTCGCACGGCCCGTGGAACACTGGTGCAGACCACCGCCGGAGCTCGCTTACATGCCGACCGACGTCTGGAAGAATCAGAGCATCCCCGTGGAATCGGATGGCACGTTCAGCAAATGCACCCGCTACGAGCCTCCACTGGACGCGGGAAATGCCACGGAGAACCGGACCGTAGTCTTCTGCGACGAGTGGGACTACGACATTGCGACCGTGGGGAAGTCCATAGTCAGCGAGTGGAACCTAGTTTGGCACAGACACCGGCTCCTTATGCTCCATCCGCTCGTATACTACGGAGGAGACGTCGCCGGGAGCGTGATCGGGTGCTTCGGGGACAGCCTTGGCCGCAAACTTGTCTTCGTGGTCGCGCTGTTTTTCAAGTCGCCTCCGGCACGGCCACAGTCTTCTCCAACACGATTCTTACGTTTATCAGCTTGCGCTTTCTGACATCGGTGTTTTAAAAGCTGAAAACCATGGTTAAATAAAAAAGAAATTCGGGTTTTAAGTAATAGGTTTGAGTCCCTATTCACAATTTTCACGCACGATCGATTTTGTGAGATAATTGTCAAATTTTATCTCCTCTCCTTTGCTCAATAAAATTACTCCTACGTCTCCTACATTTATTCACTTTCGGAAAGTACACATTGTTATGGCAGAATGTAATTCGAAGGACTTGTTCCGTCAGATTCATGGTGGAAGAAACTGCTGGACGAAGGTTTCTTAGTCAAGCTTTAATGGCGTCCATTCCTTCACACGCCCACTGTTTGCACGACACTCTTTGCGATGTGAGTCTTTGTCTTGCACAACACTCTTTGCGGTGCGAACGTTCATGTCCCTCAACAATACGTTGCTGCTCACCCGCTATGAAAAACGCGTTCCGAAGTATTGGAATTACGTACGTTGCGGTAGTAGCAGTACACTGTACGGTCCGCAGAAGATAATCGTCATCTTAATTGTATGTGGAGGTGGCGCCCCTGGGTGCAATTATGTGAAGCAGGTGCAATGGCGCCGAAGCATGGGGAAGCCAGAAATCGGGCAGGCCAGTTTCAGTATAAGAGGAGGCAATGGTGTTCACCCATAGTATGGTACCCATGGCTGCATTCATACTGGCGTTCGGATCGCAATCGCGAAGCGGATCCGTTCATTTTCATCATCAACTGCACGTGAATTTGTATTGCACCTATAAACAACCGCGTTCCCAACCGCTTTGCGTATGTTGTTGAGTCCAAGTGCCCCAACCATAATACCGGTGGCAGCTGGGCTGACGCTCCTGTTTGCGGTACAAATGCCGTGTCTGTGCGCAAGCCACGTGTTTTTTGTTTTTTTCTGCAAAAAAACGGCAAATTCATTACCTGCGTCGTAGTGCATTTGTCAAAACTTAACATACGATAAAGAAATATGTGCAATTTTGATATTTTCTAAAACATACCTCAACGGATTCCAAGTTTCTAGACTTGTAAAACATCCAAGTCGCGTCCTTATTTTTTAGTGAAGAGATGAAGGCCGCTTGTGGTTTTGTATTTGTTGAAATATTTTTAATATTTATTCAAAAGGTGCACTTGTTTTGCGATTTCTGAATATCGTAACTCAGTTTCACTTTATAACGCAGCAACGACATTAAAAGGCATGCTCTGTTAAACATAGGAATTCATCATTAAACGTATTTGACGTGCAACGCCAGAAGTATTTTTTTCGTAAACACCACTTTATTACGACAAAATTTCAAGATATTCCCTTCGTGCGTTTTTGGTTTTCTCAGATAGCATTGTGGCATCTGATCTCATTATGTTTAATTATATGTGTGACAATTTGTTTTGGCCGTCAAGAGAAATGATCCCCGAGCTCAGGAAAGACAAGTCAACCTTCGAGATTCCATGCAGAACTTCTTTCTTTTTCTTTTTATTTTTTATCTCCTTTCCTCGAGCTCGCACGCGCGGAACCGGAGCTCGCACCAGCCGCACTACACTTCGTTTCAGCTTGGGTCCAGACGCAGCCGATGCTACAAGCACGAGCGTGTGGCCCTGAACAGTGCCTGTACTGCACGAGCGCGCGTGCTTGGCAGGGACGCTGAGGCCCCGAGCTCGCGCTTCTTTTTTTTTATAGGCTGGTTCTCTGTAGGTCTGGCCTGGTTGTATTCATATTCAGACTTGTCAAAAGAAAATTTAAATTATGGGACTATTTTGGAGCTCGACTCTTTAGCAGGAAACCGGTTTCAGAAAGGAGGACAGGCTATTTAAACAACGATCCTCTGTAAAGAGCTTTTTTCGTACTCATTAAAATCACTTTGCACAAATGTAATTTTTTTTAAAGCGTACTAAATTGCCTAAATATAAAAAAAGACTGATGTTGTAGCAGACGACGAGCACTTTCGCCGTCTTTTGAGACAGGAATTCGAGGTTGACAAGTTCAGGAAAAAGTGTCCTTGATTCTGTCGCTGACGCAGAGGATTCCTGTTTTAAACATTTCCTCGTGCTTTTTCTTTGTTCTTGTAATAAATCTTAATCAGTCCTGCAAAACAAAAAGTAAGAAAAGAAACGAGAAGCGCGTCACAAGCGTCACGTACAAGTACTCGAAAGCACCTAATGCCCATAAATAAGCTATAAAATGCTGCCCGCCATGTTCCGACACCACGAAAGGGACAAATATCGAACTACATATGATATCGACGACGAAAACGAATTTATTTCTTTTCACTCCAAGATAAACAAACATATTATTTTAAAGTTCAGGCTTGCCAACTGCGCCGGTTCTGTTCTGTCCGTCATCGTGTAAGGATTCGAGATCTTCATTTTCAACGTTACTCTACTCGTAGACAACTAACAGAGAGTGTTATGTCCAAAACGCTGTGACTGGGCCTTATGGTAAAGCAACATAAAGCCAGTCATTGCGGCTCAGATCTGACACTCAGGAAAAGGGTCTAATAAACCCCTTTCCCGTCAAGTGCGCTATAAAAAGCGCTGGGCATGAATGAAACCAGGCCAAACCCTGGTTCACACACCTGCGTTTGTTGCGTTCGCCCGCAACCGAAACGACAGTAACGACAAAGTCACCGGGACAAGTGTTCGCCGTACACAGCATCGCAGGCGATGCAAGGTGTAGCTTAGCAAAGCAGTCTATGCATGAGTCAGGGTTGTTGCGGTGTTTGGTCGTTACGGTCGTTTCGGCTGCATGCGAGCGCAACCGTTGAAAATCTGTGAACCAGCCTTAGACCCAACATGACTCTTGTTCTATGCAACTAATAATAAGCAGCCAGGGCCGACTTGCCAGAAACAGCGTCTCAGCTGAGACTGGGAGAAAGAAAGCACCGCCAAAGCCAGCGCACGAGCTGAGCGGGACTCAAAGCCACCCTAAAGACGTTCGCGTGCCCCAGCCTTTGCAGTGCTTCCTTTCACCTAGTCTCAGCTGGAGACGCTGTTCTAGATAGCCGGCCCAGCCGGCCCAGGATGACAAAACGCGAAGTTTCCTCGCGCTTTTCTTTAGGTCTTGGAAATGCCCGCAGTAAGTGTTTGGAAATAAATCAAGCGAGATGCCCAGTGCTGCCCTGCCTTGTTCTTCTATGGCTGAGCTAGCTAGAGCGGTTTTCCTCGCTGCCTTCACTCTCGCCTAGAAGCAATGGGCATTCCTTGGATGTGAGGGAGCCTGTGCAGTACTTTGCACATGTCCCATTGCTCGGCATTTTAAACACTTCGGGGGCGCATCGGTATGGTCATGAAAGCGGTGAGGGGAGAAACCTAGACTTACTTGTGATGGTCTTTCTAAATTTGGGTGGAAGGAGAGGACCACTCTGTCTGTCGGAGTTGTCTCTGTGGTGATTCCATTTCGTTGACAAAGTTTTCTGACGGCAACCACTCCTTACGGCTGAATATATTCTGCCAGATGTTCCATGGCATATCATCGAGGTATGCCTTTGATGAGTCCTTTGTTCTGTGTGTAGGCACTCGGAAAGAACGCTTTGACGGCGATGCCGCAGAGTTCGGTGACTTTGAGTACCGTTTCACAGCGGATTCTTCAGCAACGTCTGCGAGTAGTCCTCCTTTCTGAGTAAATCTGTGGTAAAGGATCTTTCCACCTGCCGCCTTTTTTACATCGATCCTGAGATGCAGCGGGTTCACATTCTGAAGTTAGGAACCTTGTGCTGCTGGCAATAGCCAGACAGGAACTCCTGTTGTACTGTTTCGTCGGTGTGTCACAACTTTGAGCCCATTTATGTCATCAGTGGACTCCAGCGCATCCGAAGAGTCGTTGTGATGGTCCTCAATGACAGTAGCCTCCAATAAATGGCTTGAGTTATCATTTCTTATTTCAAGGCGCTCTCCTGGTGCCTCTTGGATGTTCTGCTCGTCGTCTCTTTGAGTCTTGTCCAGGGATGGTGTGGTCTTTGTTACTTGGAAGCCTTTCCCATCGTGTAGAGGGGGTTGTTCCCGTTTTTGCGGTCGTTGCAACAGCTACCGCCATTAGGCTGAAGCCGGGTTCAGACAGTTGCGTTTGACTGCGTTTGACTGCGTTTGACTGCGTTGCGGCTGCGAGAAACCAGGACATCCCTGCTGGTTATATCGCGTGCCAAGATGATTCCTTCAATTGGATTCCCTGCTTCATACGAACAACAGATGTGCCGGTGACTCGCTTTCGGTTTTTGACGCAACGCAGTCAAACGCATTCAAACGCAAGTGTCTGAACCACGTCTGAACCGGCCTTTATCCTGGCTGTCGGTACGGCTGTGCCTGACCACGTCTTTTTTCCGGTCTTTTGTGTTGGTGGTTTTGTCCCGGCCACGAAGGGACGCTTTGGTCCAGTGCCGGAAGGGTTTCGATGTACTGCCAATGACTTTTGGGGGCCCAACGAGGTAGAGGCGCTTAGAGCGATAAATTGGGGCTCCGGTCTGCACTCGAAAGTGACACCCAGAAGGCCGCTGCCATTGTACTCAAATGTGAGTGACCAAACCAAATATGTGACGTGACCGGAAAGATGGCAGCGCCCAGGCAACGGCTGGCCCTAGCTGGGTCGGACCTTGTCGGATGCTTTGTTCGTTGTCGTTCGTCGAGTTGATTTCAGACGCGGAAGCCGTCATATGAGGTAGGTA